>CAHIKZ030001609.1:392500-454774 GCA_903632075.3 Acanthosepion pharaonis
AAGGCATCTTTTGCTATTGAAATACGTCTTCGGATTTTTGTGTGACATTTTCCGTTTGTTATAAAATTTGTAGATAGTTAAAATTCTGTACTTGATTTATTTTGACGTCTTCAATTTGTAGCTTGTATCTTGGGTGTCACTCTTGCTAATAACTATACATTTTATCTTCTTACAATTGATGGTTAATTTTTTCTTTCGATTTCTTTTACTCGTTATGTCTAGAAGTACCTGCGATTTTCTTTCTGTGTCTGCCAAAAGAATTGTGCCAAAGGTATATCTTATCAGTATCTGTCGATATTTCTGAGATGAGGTATTATGTACACTATTTACATTATTCGGACTGATAACTGACGTCCATTAGATATGGCACGTGGAACTAGAACAGTCTATCCTAGCGAGCGAAATAAAGGGTTCAGTTCGACTTTCCAACCACCCGAAGAAGACCGGAGCGTACAACGGCCGAAATGTAGGATAGATATGACAACAAAGATGAGGACAATAGTCCGAATAATGTAAATAGTGTGCATATCTTATGTCGTTGAGGTTGTGTCCCTCAATAATAAATTCCGATAGAACTTCTTCTAAAATCGCCCCACTGTATAAATTAAAGAAATCTGATGAGAAGATGCATCATTGTCTTACGCTCCTTTCTATTTTTTTTATTCTTTGTACTAGTTCAATTCATTTTCTATTCATACGTAGGAGGTTTGTTCCCAGTAAATGTTCTAGATTATTCTAATATTTTTCACAAATAAATCAAATTTTCCTAACAGTTCAAATAGATCCTTGTTCCGTGCCTTCTCAAATACTTTTGCATAGTCTACCTAATATAGTCATACACTATTCTGCATTAGTATTGCGCGCTTTGATATCATTCTGATCATGAACATCGCATTTCTTTTTCAAGTAACTTTAACAAAGCTACACTGTTCTTGTCCTATTTCCCATCTAATTCTGCTAGGCGCTCTATTCATCAGAATCAGAATGATAATTTTAGTCATGTGCTTAATTAAGTTGATAGTCCGATCGAGCTCGCATTCGATACCGAACTTGACTCAGGCTGATAGCATTTCTATTACAATCCAATCTGATCCTGTTGATTTGTTCCTGTTCATCTTGGCCAATATCGATCTTATCTCAGGCTTGGCCAGTATAGATCTTATCGTGGATTTGGCTAGTATCGATCTTACCTCAGTGCATTATGTCTTTTGTATACAATCGCTTTCTCAGATCAGTGGTTAAAATGGCTTTGAACGAATTAATCCCGTAGGTCTTAGTGACGACCCTCCTTTTTCGAACCCTGTGAACTGTTGCTACCGAATAACAAAGAACTGTACCAGATAACAGAATCACTTGACGACTTCCAACAGCAGCAACAACTAAAGTGGATAGAACATGTAACTCGAAGAGAAAATAATGACATAATCAAGATGTTGACGTTCCACACGACCAAACAAAAGGTTAGGAAGGAAACCCCCATCAATACTGGAAAAAGCAATTTCTAGACTTGCGAAACCTATTTTCTTGAAAATTGTTTTAATAAAAAAAATTAAAATTCCAATCGAGAGTAACCATGAGTGCTCGGTCAATGAATGTTGAGTGAATTTCGAATGTTTCCTTACAAGGAAACAGCTAATATTAAAATTACCTTTTTATGTATTGCCTATTTCCCTCTTTCGTTGTGAAAGAATTCACAATATATTTGTTCCATATTTGATTTATTGTTTCTTTCTCCGTTATAAGAATTACCGATTTAGATTTTATACATCCTGTCAAAGTGCATGTTTCTTGCCCTGTTATTTTATTTATTTGTGCATACTTGCCGTATCTATTATATATTCTTTCTATCTGTGAACACTTTTTGTTGAACTCTTCCTCTTTTGCCACCCTACATTTATTTCTAATGTTTGCATTTAATACTCTGTATTTTGTACCATTCTTTGACGTTGCTAACGTTATTCCTCATATGGATAATTTCATTTATCATCCACTTCTTTTTTTTTTCTCACTTTCCTTGGAATGAACAAGTTCACCGATGTCACTACAACTTCTCTTAATGTGTTCCACTTGGAATTTCTCGTCTTATCTACGCTATTAAATTTGCTCTCGACTCTGTCAGCATACATCTGTTTGCAAGTTGAGTAGTTATAGAGTCTGTCATATTGGAGTTTCGGCATTACTTATTATTTTCTTAATTTTTACCTATATTTTGGTTATTGTTTAGTCGTTTCCCTCTACGCCATTGGACCAATTTCTCTCTGTATTCGTCACAGGAAACTAGTCCGTACTTGCCAACTATTTTAAAATTCCAGTTCATTTTCTACTTGAGCATTTAAATCTCCGATGATGATGATAATTTTTGGGAACTTGGCATTATCTAGTATGCGATAGAAGATGCCATTTTCTTCTTCTGTACTTTATACTGTTGGCCCGTATATTATTATAATGAATATACTGAACAATTTCTCTTTTAATTTAACTAGGAGAATTCTGTCAGAACATACCTTTTCAAGTCTTGGTCTGATACAAGTCCTAAATCTATTTCATTTTTTTAACCGCATGTATATCTGACCCTATGTCTACACTTATGAAATCCCCATTATTTGCCCACGTAATTTCACATACTAGAATGTTAACGCTTAACTTGCCTATTTCCTACATGGCATTCACGAGCTGCCCAACTGAGGTAATTTTCTAAGTTCCGATACAATCAGGTGACACCTGACGCATATATCTCTCATTACTGGGCGTTATTGACGCCGTTACCTTTTACGCGTTTCGCGGTCAAGATGATGAGGATCGTTGTGTAGTATCTGTTCCTGCAGCCGTTTTGTTTGTTGTTATCTTCTGTCATTCAATATATGTTTGCGGAGCAATATACCACACGCAACAGTCCTTTGTAATTATTAAATTTTCTACAAAATAAATATTTACAAAAAAAAGAAATGAATAAGAAATTCAGTACAAGAAACCTAATCATTGGAAAATTACTTTTCAGGAGACTACCCTCCATGCAAGCCACCAATCTGCCACTGGGTGGCATGCCACTAACTTTTACTGCTGGTGGTCCGCTGTCGGATCGCCAACGTGTTTGACTCGGCAATGTTACCAATTGCGGACCGCTAGTGGCCCGCCGGTGACTGCCATCAGAGGACCGCAGACGTTACTATCGGACGCCCGCCAGGGTGTCACTAGCGGCTTGCGTGTAGAGTAACGTGCATACATAGTGAAATACGCATGCATGTTACCCTACACGCAAGCCGCTAGATAAAAAGTTCTCAGTCCGATCCACTTCGCAAAGTCAGTACTTCAATAACCAAGTAATCTTGGTGAAGAACTTTTTAGCACCCCTTACGCAAACATATTTGTGCACTACCTTCTTATATTCATTTTATTTGTTTGTATGTGTGTGTGTTTTTTTTTTTTTTTTTCTATTGTTGATGGTAAAGAACGTATTAAGGTTATTTTAAAGAACCCGTTTTCTGCAATTTTAAACATGTAACGTGTGGAACCGCGCAGGGATTCCACCTACTTTGACGTGCGCGCGCGTATTGCACCCCTTCCTTTCACATTCGGCTAGATATAGTAATAAACAGCCGTCTGCCGCCGACGTGAGGAAGCTGCTGGCTGCTGCTGATTCCAGCTAAAACGGAATTTGAAGTTTTCCCGCGCATTCTCTGACGTCACTGACGAACGGTGTTTTTCAAATCAGTCGCTGCCTGGTCTCCGAGCAAAAAAGATCGACTCATTTATTTCGCGCCCCTTACCCGTACGCGGGCCGAAATAACTTAACTAGAAAAACTTCCTAGTAAACTCCTGGGCTCATCATGCCGAATTTCTTCATGTGTTTGCAACTTTCTGCGAACAACTTGTTTGAACTTTCCTCCGTTTTCTACCAGAGAACGTAGAGTTTGCGACACGGTCGTCATCACACTTTTACAATGACTAATTCCTCGTCCTGACGCGAACAACTTGTTCGAACTTTCCTCCGTTCACTACCAGGGAACGTAGAGTTTTTCGGCATGGATTTGATAAACTTCACATACAGCTTTTGAACCTTGCGAACCAGTTTTAAAAAGAAAGAAAAAAATCACATTACACACACATGACAAAAATCTCACAGTGAGTATTTTCCTTGTTGTGTATGCATGTACCTTTTGTATAAGAAGACTCTGTTCCAGAATTTTCCTTCTGAGGGAACCTTTTCCCGCCTTAGCCATTTTGATTTTCGTTTTGGCGCGGAACATTAACATTCTTTTACTGACTACTTGTCACTACCTTATACAACTTGCCTACTTGCTAATAACTAGCTTTACTTTTCTGATAGCCTCCACTGTTTGAGACAAGATACTCTTTATTAAATAAAGTTTTATATTTGTTTTCCACCAGACTCGTTTTCGTCGTTCCTCCTGGCTATCTATTTTTACCTTTTTTATGCATGTGTTGAATGACCATTTTTTCCTCACTAAGCCTTATCAACTCCGCTTGCAAGCAGCGAATGGCTCCAGCATAAACACCTTCGGTACTAAGACCCTTACCTTAAATATAGGAATGCGTCGTGATTTTACCTGGAATTTCACTATTGCTGATGTTCAAATGCCAATATTATGTGCCGATTTTCTGGCACACTATGATCTAGCCGTTCGAATGAACAACCAATCTTTAACGGATAACCTGACTAAACTATGTGTTGTTGGAACCTACTCCAAACATAGTCACTACTGGTATCACCGTGGCAACTTGCCATAGTAAGGAGTATTTGGACATTTTGAATCAGTACCAGGACCTTTTTGCGTATATATATGGGTCTATTGATTCAACCAAACACCAGACACAGCATTTTATTAAGACCACTGGTCAACCTGCCTTTTCTCGTCCTCGTTGCTTAGTACCTCATAAGTTAAAATTCGCTAAGAAAGCTTTCGACGCCATGTTACGAGAGAGTGTTATTCGTCCATCCGACAGCCCCTATGCTTCCCCCCCTTGCACTTGGTACCTAAACCAGGAAAGGATGATTATAGAATTTGCGTGGATTACAGAAAGTTAAATTCCATTACTATCCGGGATCGCTATCCGATTCCTCATCTCCACGATTTTGCTTCCGGCTTACAAGGAGCGAAAATTTTCTCTAAAGTGGACCTCACAAAAGCCTACTATCAGACCTCACAAAAGTGGACCTCACAAAAGCCTACTATCAGATCAGCTGCTGCTGATATCCCAAAGACGGCTGTCACCACGCCCTTTGCTTTGTTTGAATTCTTAAAAATGCCTTTCGGCCTATGCAACGCGGCACAGACCTTTCAGCGTCTTATGGACGAAGTCCTGCGTGGACTCCCCTTCGTTTTTGACTATATTGACGATATTTTAATAGCTAGTGAGGACGCTGCCTCTCATAAGCGTCATTTAAACGAAGTTTTTCAACGTTTGTCTCACTATGGTTTCCGTCTGAACCTTGACAAATGTGTATTTGGATCGGACCACATGGAGTTTTTAGGCCATCATACTGATGCTAACGGAATCGCTCCTGTGGCCGATAAGATTAAAGCTATCGCCGAGTTTCCCGTCCCTGTTTCCATTAAGCAGTTGAGACGTTTTATAGGAATGATTAACTTCTACCGAAGATTTATTCACAATTGCTCGAATATTCTGACTCCTCTTACAAACCTTTTACAGAAAAAAAATAAAGCGATAACACTGGAGAATGAAACTTTGATGCCTATCGAGCAGCTAAAACCGCTCTAGGCAACTTTTTCTAAGCTTAGTTTTCATAGAGGACGACCCTCAGTCAGACATTTCCCTGACCACCGACGCCAGCGAATCCGCAATAGGCGCAGTCATCGAAAAGTTCGTGCCTCTCAACGCAAACCCATAGCATTCTTTTTCTGCTAATCTTTCTGATTGCATAGTCACGCTATAATACCTTCTCGCGTGAACTGCTAGCTATCTTTCGTGCTGTTAAGCACTTCAGACACCTCCTCGAAGGTAGGTCTTTCGTCATCTTTACAGATCACAAGCCTTTAACTTCCATTATGTCTACTAATTCAGATAAATACACTTCGAGAGAGATCAGGTACCTGAACTACATCTCTCAATTCACCACGGATATTAGATACATTAAGGGTAAAGATAACACTGTCGCCAATACCCTATCTCGAACTGAGATGTTCGTCGTGCATACTGATGCGCTCAGTCAGGATTTGATCGTCGACGAACAGGAAGCGGACATAACTCTGAAGCATGTGTTATCCGACACTTCTTTGGAACTTCAGAAATGCCCAGCTCCTTTTAGCAACAAGGACCTATACTGCGATGTAAAGTCGAACATCCCAAGACCTTATGTCCCTCCGTCTCTTCGTAGACATGTTTTTGACCACTTGCACGGACTCTCACATCCTAGAAAGAGAGACACCGTCAAATTGATTTCGAACCGTTTTGTTTGGCCGAATATGAACGTCCAGATTCGTGAATGGGTCACTACGTGTCTACAATGCCAGAAATGCAAAGTACATAGACACACGAAATCTCCTGTAGGCACCTTCAGCGAGCCTGATGCTCGTTTTTCTAATATTCATCTCGATTTAGTTGGGCCTCTACCAACTTGCCTAGGGTATCCTTACCTTTTGACGATAGTCGATCGTTTTTCTCGGTGGCCTACTGCCATCCCTATTAAAGATACCACTGCAGTAACCGTCGCAAAAACATTTCTACGTTATTGGATTTCAATTTTTGGGACTCCCAAAGTAGTTACTACCGACAGAGGAGCACAGTTCCAGTCATGTCTGTTTAAGGAATTCACTGAGCTAAACACATACGTACCACAGCATACCACCCGTGTGCTAACGGATTGGTGGAACGATTCCATCGTACCCTCAAGGCTTCGCTGTCAACGAAGCATGACATTAATAATTGGGCTGATGAACTACCCCTCATCCTTCTTTCACTGAGAAACATTCTCAAGGACGATTTAAAATGCTCCCCAGTTTTTGGTACGTCGCTGTCATTACCCGGACAGTATTTTTCACCAGCTGTAAATACATCTCCAGTTTCTTCTACCTTTGTCCGGGACTTGCGCCTTAAAATGGCCAACTTGAGTTACACACCACCGCGGCACTGTCCGGTTAATATATATTTACCTTCAGGATTGTGATTTTGTATTTATTCGCAATGACGCTTCCAGGCGACCTATCACTCGTTTTCGTCGTTCCTCCTGGCTATCTATTTTTACCTTTTTTATGCATGTGTTGAATGACCCTTTTTCCTCACTAAGGAGACTGTAATAATTCTATGGTTAAAAGATCACACATTTATTATTTTTACTTCTTTCTTTTTTTTTTTTTACTTTGCTAGTGAATTCGTTAGTCGTGAGTAGTGTCTGGCACAAATCCACCTTTTCGTAGGCCAGCACTGCATGCTACCGGGTCTGCTACAAACGAATCATGCTACAATTTGTATTGCGTGAAGTCGCTGTTACTGTTGGTCATAAGTTTATAGCGGAAAAATAAAGCAGAAAGAGGTTAAGAAGTTTCAGCATAAATGAATTCAATATTCTCAAAAGATACGAAGTGAACAGGTGGATGAGTTTTATACATATTTATATAAAGAAGAAACAGTCCACAGAAGAAAAGAAAGAGAAAAAAGTAAAGAAAATTTGGACAACTAATCATTGTGCGTGGGGGTGTACATGCAAGTGTGTTTGTTTAATTGTGGTGTCCACGTAGTTTGTTTGAAAATAAATAGTCGGTTTGCCAGTGAAAGAAATCTACCCCGGTGGAGACAAATGCCGTTGTCGTTACATCGCAGAGCAAAAAAGAGTGGGAAAGAGTTCATGTATGTTCTTTTCATAACCCTGAATAGAACGCCACCTAGCGAATAGCCTGACAGACAAGATGTGTTAACCTCCGGACGTGTGTGTGTGTGTGTGTGTGTGTGTGTTTCCTTGTGTATATAAAGTTAACATATGTACAAAATAAAATACCGACGAAATTTATAGATCTGTTTTTACCTGTTCATATATACATAAATCTAATTCATTGTAAATATTTGCGAGTGGTACTGTACAAACACTGATGTCATCTAACTAAATTGGTCAAGTAACCAAGTTTTGAAGGGCATTAGCTGTTTTATTTTCGGATTTATTTATTTATTTAAGAATGCTATTTTCTACAAAATACAAAAGAAGGCTTTTAATTACTAAGAGAAACAGAGACAAAGAAAAAAGTAAAAATATGAAATAAACCAAAAGAAAGAAAGAACCTAAAAAAATGAAAATTTTGTCATTTTCGATTGACAAAAAGTAATAAAATAATCAAAGTTAAGTATCGTATCTACTCGCGTCTCATGCGACTTTTGAAGACCTAATTTTGAAGCTAATTTTAAAGGGGGTCGCATGATACACGAGATACAAAATTAGCGTATGTACTGCTGAACCTGGCTACGCCGTTGACCAAACTATATATCCATTTACTGTAGTCAAATTGGCTTCAAAATTAGGCCTTCAAAGTACGCGAGTATATAGGTAAATAGATAATGAAGAGACTGAGCTAACTAGCTAAGATAGATACTCGCGTATCATGCGACGTTTGAAGTCCTAATTTTGAAGCTAATTTTAAGATTTTGGTCTATTTTGTTTACATTAACACAGGCTCTAATTTGGGACCAGAGAAAATCTCTCTTATATCCGGGTTTCTCTTATATCCGGGTCTCTTATATCTGTATAAAAAATATCGAATATGCATCTTTTCCATTGTTTACGCTTAAGTTGTTCAGCTGTTACTCGTTCGGTTGTTTATGGCTGTATGCGTTTACACAATGAGTATAGCGTTATTAACGATACTTTTATCATTCTCTTTTACTTTTTTAACTTATTTAACTAGAAGATGTGGTAAAGTAGTTAGTCTATTGTAATTTGGTCTCTTAAAAAAGGAACTCGCATGATACACAAGATACATGATAAAATCATTTTTAAGTGAAAATTTGAGGTCACAAGTACATGATTATATGTGGTAAGTATTTAATTTATTTATCCATTTATTTATTATACCGGAAAGTTGTCCCGAAATGGATTTGCTCAATTGCGTTTTAACAAGATTCCAGAAGAGACCACCGTGCAAATCAAATCACAACAAACACTAAGAGTTCCAAACATTCTAAGCGAAGAAAAAATGTTGCCGTGAGAAAATACAGATGTAGAAAAAATGAAAAAATAAGGGAAAAGTAAAAAAAAAAAAAGAAGAAAAGTCATTTAAATTCCTCTTTAAATAGGAAATTGCCATCGGAAATAAAATCATAAGTTTTAGCTTATAGGGGAGCGTATGTCGGAGTTACCATTATGTAGAGTTTCGTGTCATGGCGATGTTGTTGAGTAGAAGTAGATGAGTACATGTGGGTTAAAATTTTCCTGCTAGCCGGTCCAACTACATGAGAAAGCTGGACTTTAATTAAGTCCAAAGAAGGCAAAGAAAAACAAACACAAGACCGATAAATATATGTAATAACAACAAGAAAGGTTACAAGTTACATGAACAGTTGCATTGACAGAGTGTGTGTGTTGTGTTGTGATGAGTGTTCGTACGTACGTGCATTGTGCTTAGCGTGTTCCCAATGACGAAGAAGTTCGTAGAAGATATTGAACAGGAAAGATTTGTCGTCTCGATTAGCGAGACGGTGAATTGTAGTCGTCACATTTTTAAGCTTAAGTAAGCGGTCGAAAAATGGTCTGTTGATGATCTGCTCAGGTCTGCGTCTGCGTCTGCGTCGGCTTCTGCGTCTGCCTCTCTTCTGCTTCTGCTTGGTCACACATGCTTTGGGTTCTTTTTAAGAGGTCATGATCATGTGGAGTGGCTCCGGAACGATTTTGTGCCAAAACTTCGAAGTGCACGTCCGGGTGACCTGATTGGTAGAAATGAACCAATCAGAGGGCTAGATTTACGAATAAAAGTTGGAATAGTGCATTACTCGAAGAAGGTAAGATTGGGCTAATAGACGAGACCAATAAGCTGTGTGGGTTGAAAAAATAATTTTCATTTAAAATAGGCAATATTTGTTTTAAGATAAATAAAATTTAATACATTTTATAGCTGATAGAATTAAGTGGTCGGTCACAGTTGAATATATGAAACAAAGACTTTAAACAAATCTCCGACCAAAGCCGTTCAATACAGACTGTATCCATCAAGCTAATTGCATTCATCGAATCCAATGTGCTAGGGTGGTTTTCCATCAGGGAAACCTAGTTCAGCCTTAGAGACATAAAAGGTGCACAGCAAAAGTGTAACCACATATTAACGCCGCTTCCTCAAAATATAGTAAAACCGTCTAAACTCCAATCAAAGGACTACGAAAAACTAAAAGAAGCCGTAATAACCTCATACGAGAAATCTAAACTAAAGATACTCGAAAAATTGCTGTTATCTTTCAGAATTATATGACGTCCATAATTATATTTAAACAAGTTTACGTCACTAGCATTGGAGTTGGATATGATATTGTTTTGCGGCGGACTTCACCACATTAATTTAATTTTAGATTAGGAAACAGGGCTGACGCAGAAAAGGATAACCAAAAGACGTTGTTACACATAAAATATGTATTTAACAAGATGTATAATATCAAGCAACGATGTGAAGAAAAGTATGCATTTTAGTAAGAAAAGGTTGAATAAACCAAGAGTTGTCTCTCTTTAAGTGTTCTAAAGTTCACTGGGAGAATGTTCATGAGAGTCTCTTGTAATGATTGTTCTTGAAAGATTTTGCTTTGTAAGAAGACTTTTTGTGAGTGTATACAAGGTATGTTCAGCATGTGAGTGGTGTGTGTGAGTGAGAAAGTTGGCGCATGGATTCAACTGTCGTGGATTCGTTTGGCAGCTGAAATCTCACTAATGAGTGTTAGAAAACTCTTGCTTAAATAAGTGACTATAGGCTCCAGATCGCTGCACGGGAAGAATTATTCTTCACGTGCAAATGATCTGATTGATTGGCATCGACCAATCAGCGAGCGAGCTTTGGGGAGACTTAAGAAAGCTTCTGTGATCCGTCTCTCCCAAAAGTGCACACAACTGACTACATAAAAATAGAGCGATTACAAAATTGTCGCATTGCTGCAATTTGTAAATTGCCTATAATAACGTAGTGGTGATTAATTAACCAATGAATGCTTGGAGTTGTATGTGATTTGTATTTTTGTATGTATGTATGTTCGTGCGTAATAGATCCGCCCAGTTTGTTACAAGTTGATTCAGACGCTACCACCTTCCAATAAAATATCATCCTAAACCGATCCAGAAACAGATCGCTTTTGAAAAATGGCTGCTGAATTTACAAGTGCAGTAAGTCAGCACCGTAATAGCATAAATACGGATTCGCTAAGGAAAACATACGACTGTTCTCCCAATGATATCTCTTTCAAAAAGGGCCAGGAGCCAAACATTTGTCAGGCTCATTTATATTTTGTTGAACTTGCAAAAATTCTGCAACTCATAGTGCAGATGGTCGGACTAAAAGAATGTTAAAATACAATCTAGTTCCAAACCATTTTATCTGCACCTACTGAGACGTCAGAAATCTAATTAGGCGGGATGTGTTAACCTCCATTTATTTGCCGCTTTTTGAAGTCGTTGCTCGGCTAGAAGCTCAAAAGATTATTTTATTGTGGGTATAGGAACTGTCATATCGATTATACCAAAAAATTTTTTACATGGTGCAGTTATATCTACTCAGCAAATGTATCCATTGTGTCTGATAACGGTCAGAAGGTTGAATGTTCAAGACAAGCTATATTAAATTTGGCGTTGCAAAACCTAAGACGCGAGATTACTTGGACATTTGTGATCCTAGATTCCCCAAGTCCTCTTTGTAATTGGTCAAATTTCAAAATGTCCTCGGCTTTTGCAACGTTGAGGTGTATGGGCTTGTTGAGCTCGCCAGAATCTACTCATAGTCTTCATTTTGTCAGTTGGATATGCCATGTTTTCCTATTTCAGAAAAAAATAAATAAATAAATAAAATTTAAAGAACATGAGTTCACGTTGAATAGGAATAATTAACGAGCTTTATTTTCAAGATCTATACACGTTGGTTCCCTCACCAGAAGTCCTCTCCCTCCCCCATGAAGAGTCACTTTTCCTTTATCTCTGCTCAGGGTTATTCCTCTTATACCACTGTCAACACAGGATCCTTTATCTGTTCTGGTCCATAATGGATATTTCTTATTTCTAAAAATAAGCTTGTCATCAGTGATGATAAAAAATAAGGATATTACATCATTCTAAAAATAGCCTTGTCATCAGTGAAGACAGAAAAGAAAGATATTTCATCATCCTACCTGTCATTATTATAAAAACCATCCTTCCACCTTAAGAGAGACAGTAGAATAGTGTAGAGAACAGTAGAGTAGACTAGGGTACCTGTAGCAGTAGTCAGTGATGACTAGACAAGTAGCAGTATAGAAACACATGTCTAGCCAGCGCTCCGTGAAGATCGAAAACTGATGATTTCCAAACGCATCCTCACAAACGAAATTCTCGGAACCAAATCAAGTAAGCACTGATTTTTAAACAAAAGAGACATTGTGAACATTTTTACACACACCATACCAATATTGTGTGATTCACATCACAAAAAGTAAATACAAATTCTTGTTATTTATGACAACGCGTGTCTCAAGTTTTTATTGCTGTTGTTGTACGTTTTAAGAATTTTAATTTCTGTCATTAATATCAACCCTGTTACAGTCAACAAATAATAACAACGGGGAAAATAATACATTAACACCAACTTGTCAACCTAGTTACAAACCTTTCGTTGGCGCACGACATAATAGTTTTAAAGTTCAGCCCTTAGGCTAAGGTCAATCGGAATCAAAAAATGACATTTGAATTCAAGGAAAATTCATTTTGCACTTGAGATTTGCTTGTATTTTAACACCAACGATCAGATTTTCACCTCTTAATACTAACGATCCAAATCTAATTGCCTTCTTCCTCTCTAGTAGAGAATGAACCAATATGTTTTCTCTACGCATTGATTTTGGTTGGAATGATTTTTGTTCCACCAAATTCTCGTTCTCTTCGCTTTGTTAGTGTCTAGTGTTACAGATGTATAGGTCTGGGTGTGCTTATATGATTTGCCCATAGTTAGTACGGATGATTATGCGTATATGTGGGGGTGAAGTGTGGGGTTATGTGGATTTACAAGTGTTAATAACGTCCTTAATCCTAATATACACCAATTTTTGGCCTTTTAAAGATGCATGCAGAGATAATTTATACAAAGATATATTTTGCATGTACTGATAAAATTTTATATCTCTTAAAATAAAATATACAATATTTAAAGAGTTCACAAGTTCATATCAGAAAGTTCTTGTATTAGACTAAACATCTAAGACCTTTAGCATATAATAGATAGCGGGTGAGTAAGTGAGAAAGAGAGGAAAGTCCTTGTAAATGTGTTTAATGTAGGCATCTAATTGATAGTAGTAATCCTCTTGACTCTGTGACACCTTTAGATATCCGAAAATGTAGGCACGATAGAATGGACGAATTTATTTCATCAACTCTGGTTCCTTCGTCTGGTCGTCTCTCTGTGTGTTTATCACTTTTTTGAGACAACGGAATTCACTTCATAATTGTCTCTTGATTTCCGATTGGTTCACAGGACTCATTTGACCCCCCCTTCTTCACCTACATTTAGACATGATTACCTTTTGGCCACTTTTATTTATTTATTTTTTTTTTTTCTTATCTTTTCGTTTTTATTTTTTTATGGGAAACTAAAAAAATGATTTGCCAACTTTTAGTTTTCTGGGTTTTTCTTTTAAATAGTGAACTTTTTTTTTCTATCACTACATATATTTCTGTTGTTTCGTTATCTAGCAAAAAGTTAAGTTCATATAGTTACTGAGATATATCTGTTTTCTATCGTACACTTTTTTGCTTATTCAATTGAGTTTTTTGGAAGTAAACATATCGAGATTAATCCTTCAGGTCTGTTTGTTTTTTGTGCGTTTGTTCTTTTTAAAGTAGTAAATGAAATCCAAACGAAAACTGAATGTTGAATAACCTATCTGATATTTAGTCATTTTAAGGTAGTTTTATCAGAAAAAATTTCGAGTTGGCAATATTGATTATTATTATTCTATTTGTTAGATTTTGCCTGAAACACAGCCTGCTGTACTCATCTGTCACGACAAAAATATTGCTGATTTTAGGTAGATCAAAGACACACCAGAAAGCCTGAATATAACCATTGGTGTGTTTCCTCACGAATCAAAGCTTAACATCCGAAACGACGTTTACTAGTACGGTCTTTGAGCAGAAAGGTACGAAAAGCTGATATATGTGGAAGGGAAAGGGTTAAAATTTACAATGTGGTTGTTTGGATAAAAAAATATAAAATGAACAAAATTGAACTAGGTAATAATTCATTACGGACTTACTTTTTTATAAAAGTAACTCATAAAAATCCAATTTGAAAGCTTTCACAAAGAACCTATTTCAAACCATTAAATATCCCCCAAAACAAATTTAATTTATCAATCTGAAGCTTACCTTGTGGGAAAATTAAATAAAATCAGTAAGTAATAATAATAATAATAATAATAATAGAGAACAGAAAAATACAGATTACAACCTCTAAACTCCTTTGTCTAGGTCAGCAGGCGAGCGAAACTCTTTTCATCTCTACTGCTACTATCTGACTCTCATTTTTACAGTCACGCCTGATTTTTTTTCATCCTCTTACTGATTTGCTACCATTACTATCACCACCAATTAACGGACCATTGTTTTCATTCTATTGCCAGCTGACCTAACGAAATTCAAACACGACAGATACTCCCCTTCGTCTCTCACCTAAGAAGAAACCGAAGAAAAATTCACGACATCCGCAGAAATGACTGGTACCTTTAAAAATAATAATAGCGGATCGTGCAGGAAACGCACCATTTTAGTAACTCAACATTTTACCTGTCGTTAAAGAATTAAAAATAGGATAAAATGCTGCCAACATTTCTACACGAAACGAGTCGCTCTAATTAATTTCAACAATGGCAACGTGACACCACATAAAAAACTTTCGTGAAATATAAGAAAATATTTCATTTTCTCCAAAATACTGAAAAAATTCACAAAAAAAAAAATACTTATTGACATCCGTTTTGGAAATCAACAAAATGTGTCCTCGGTCAGGCTGAAACTTGTAACATAGTCAAGATTGCCTGTAAATACCAGCCACAATTTCACATAAATAAATGTATTTGTAGTGCCCTTCTTATGGGCAGAGATGTATTGTGGCAAAATAAAATCAACAAACAAAATGATAATGATAAATAATAAAAAAGAAAAAGAAACATATTTCCCCATGCATAAATAAAGGAACAAGGAACTTTCTTATCCCAGATGGCCCCATCAAACGCCGTTAAGTGATACTGTTGAAATTTATAAAAAGATATTTTCTTTCCTTCTGTGTGTGTGTGTGTGTGTGTGTGTGTGTGTGTGTGTGTGTGACTCACTCACTCACTCGTCCTTACTCCAAGATGTAGAACCACGTGTTAAAAAGGTGGCCCATATGGGACGCGTTCTTTTCTCCGGTCCACTGACGACTGGACTCTCATTTCATTTTCATTTTCCAACGCATGACGTTCGTACGTGTTTTCCAAAGCCTCCATCTATGAAGTAAGAAAAGCTTTTCTTTGTTTGTTCCAACTCTGCGCAAGGCTAATTTGTGTTTCACCATTATAACCATCCGGCACTTCACCGATTAAATAAGACAAATTTTTCTTTGTTCGTTCCAACACTGCGCAAAGATGACTTGAGCTCGACCATTATAACGCTTCCTATACTTACTTACCCTGACTCTTGGACCAAAACGAAAAAAGTACATGCTAAAGAGACATCGAGGACTTTGTTTCCTTACAGTTTATGTAAAAAGGAATATAAATAGTCTGTAATAGAAACCCTTGTTTTTAGATGATGCTTCTTTAATTGTTTATATATGAAGACGCGCCCCATTTAAAATGCACTCAACACACAACCATTAAATGCCATAATCTCAACAAGTAGAGACAAGTAGTATTGTGGGAGTCAATTGCTCTCACTAATTTATATTACACGATGCCACAAAATAATAACAAGAAAATTCAGACGAGAGAAATTGTACAAATAAATATATTGTTGGAATAAATATGGTGACAAAGATGAGGACAATAGTCCGAATAAAGTAAATAATGTACATAATACCTCATCTCAGAAATATAAACAGATATTAAATAGATTTTTATATAACAAATGTGCAAAACAGTTATGAATGTTGTTTAAATGGCGAAATATACTTGTCTTTTTAAATTTTGTGTGAGATAATATTCCAGTTTGATAGACTGCAAGTTGTAGGGTAATTTATGTGAATTTGGAAAAATTCAGTTCAATGTAATATTGTTTGTACTCAAAATAAACAGTTCAAAGTTTGTGGAAAAGGTGTGTGTGGCTGTGACTTACGTTGTGTTTGACGTTTGAGTGTTTGTCGCTCCGTTGTTTGCCGACGTTTAATTTGCATCGAATGACAGAAATAGACTGTGGTTATGCTAAAAAACGATGTTTAGCTTATAGTCTGAACTTCAGTTGAGAGTTATTTTATGATGAGTGTCGTGACGTAGCGTGTAGCTTTTTCCGCTGATTATTTCCCACTCCCTTTTTCTTAATTTTTTGTTGTTTATATAAGCAATATAAGCCACGTGATAGACTCTAGAAGATGTTTTAAAATTTTATGCAAGTGTACTTTTGAACAGTTTGAATTAAGGTCATATGTGTGGACGTATTAGATGATATTTTTATAAATATTTTGAAACAATCAAAATTTTAGTTGTGTAATTTAATTTGGAGCCCATGTTTTGATCAACTATTGAAGTTTTGAAAACAATATAGGATATAACCTCCGTATGTTACATTCACCTAAGACAAAATACGTTAAATTTTACACATCATACCAAACAAACAACTAAGATACCAAAACATTTAAAAAAAAAAAATAGAGAATTTAGAAAAAAACGGTTTTAGATCAAAATAATGTCATTGAAAGAAAAATAAAAGTTCTAAGAAAAAAAAGCATATTTATTTTTCGTTTATCACTCCATTTCCATTTTTCTGTATATTTCTTAACTTCAGTGTACACAGATTTTCTAATGATTTTCTGTTACTTTCAATAGGTCACGACTTGTCATGATGTTATTTCATTTGTTTTTAGTACTAAAAGATTTTGTTTGTTTACAAAAAAATTGGATAAAGATTTCAAAAACCCAGAAAATGCAAAACCAAGTTGCGCTTAATTTTTCTTATTATCTAAATTGACTTTCCTGCTATTTTGTGTGTAATATGTTTAATATGTTTTTAAATTGAATTTTTTTTTACATTTTGTCCATTAAACACACACGCATGCGCATGCGTGCGCGCGCACACACACACACGCTGAATTCAGAACCTTGAAAAACATGTTCATTCTCTTTAAAATCAAATCTACAGGGTGGTCCGAAAGCCTTGTCACCCTATCAAAAAGTAACGAGAAAAATAGAACAACAATACAATAATACAAAGCACATGTAGTGGATTCAGTTTATTCACTTTCATTAAAGATGTCATACATCGAGAAAGTTTGTATAAACACCACCCTTTTTTGTGGCACAAAATTATGCGGCGCCATGTCTTGTGTAATATTTTACGAAGCTGTGCTTTGTTGATTATTGCAAAGGCTCTCCGAACGGCGTCCTTTAACTGATGGGTATTCTGGTACCGTTCATGAGAAACTCTCTCCTTGATAATACACCACAGAACGTTGAAATAGAAAATTATATTGTGTAGGGATGACAAGACTTTCGGCCCACCCTATATAAAATTATAAATAGTTAATAAATACTATCATGAAAGAAGAATATTTCGAGTATGGAGTCGGAGTGGGACCTTCTAAAATTTCAGGAATCGGAGTTGAGGGTTTGGGCTACCGACTCTACATCTCTAACTAGACTGGTATCAAACTGGGCATGTTAACTTATCCCAGACTACTAGTACGAACCTTGGTTTTGGCTAACATCAAAATCTTTTGTGTTAATATTTTTTTGATATATATTTATTTGAATATTGTCCAATATTTTTTGTATTCTGTATTTATATATATATATATATATATATATATATATATATATATATATAGAATACAAATACAAAAAAGAAATAAACGCCAGAAAATAAAATATATATATATATATAGCGAAAGTTATACATCGAGCATCTCAGATTTTTGGTTGTTTTTAGTCACAAATTGGTAGACTCTAGTCCAGAAAATAACTTCCGCAGTTTTACTGCTGGATTCGGTTTTTTCTTCTTTCTCTCGAGGGTTGCTTTCTCTTTAGTTGAGAGAGAATTGTGAAAAGGATAGGAATATATAAAGGTTTTAACGGAGAGCGCCATATTTTAATTTTAATCCTTTTTGTTTTGTTTATATGTATTATTTTTATATTTTATTTTTATCAGGCTCACTACAAGTACATAAGATCTAATATAATATTTTTTGCTAAGTTTCATATCTAACACAAATCTTTAGCGAATTGTGATTGTTGTCCTTTATAAGTTATTTTGAATTGCTTAATAAAATAATAATTACTTTTATAACTCTTAGTAACCTTTAGTTAGCTAGATTCTTAAAATTATTTTCCTCATTTGCTTATTGTTAAGATTGTGGTTGAAAGCGCCGCAGTAAGCTAGTGAGATCAGTAAAATTAAAAGAACAAGAAAAACAAGACTGAAAACATTGAAGTGAAACTTGAACGAAGTTTGCATTTTTGACAAGACATTAACAAACAGAATACAAAATGTACGAATAAAATTGTAGAAAATATTCCTTTTGTACGCCTTATTGTTATTAAGGTAAGGTAATAAATTCAAAAATGAAAATGTTTCGAATATAGAAGCTTATATAATGTTTTGTTTTTTTACTAAAATTTTCATTTACTTATATTGTAGGGTAAGCGGGAGTTAACAGTATCAAATCAAAGGAGCGAATGACAAAAATAAACACACCACACAAAGGCTCCGCGCAGCCTTCCGTTTTCAAACACACTTCAAATTTTCAATTTAATAAAAATAAATAGTCAATAAAATCAGCTCTCGTCAATAAATAAAGATAGGCTTCTGGAGCCTACACAAGTCGCTAAAAAAACATTTTTTTTTTTTAATTCGGCAGAAGGTTTGAAAGCAGTAAAGAAACACGAATCAACCTCGGCGTCTTGTCTTTCTCACCAAAGCAACAGCGAATTCCCTTTGATCTTTGTCTCACAACTCCACTTTCTCTTTTCTCTCTTCCTCACTGAAAGACTATTCATGTCCATTTCCTTACAGTCAAAGAGAAGTTTCTAACTTTCATTTCATGAGAAGTAGTTACAGTTAAAATTTGTGTCTTTTACGTTTAAATAAATATCATCATTTTATTTGAACGCACAACAATCTTTTCTCTCATTTTTTTTTAATCAAGAAATGGTGACCCATGAAATTGTAGAGGACCGGGTGGTGAAGTTGAAAAGAAAACACATGCGTTTAAATTTCCTGCTAGAAGAAGGTCTAGATACAAGAGAATGTTGGACTTGAATTAAGTCCAACTGAAGATAAAGAAGACAAACAAACAAGACCGATATATATATATATATATATATATATATATATATATATATATATATATATAAACAAATATATGTATTAAACAAAACATTTACAAAGCACATGAATAGTTAACATTGTGTTTGTGTGTGAACATTTGTGTTTGTTCTTTGGTAAATGTTCATATTTTGAAAAAGTTCGTAAGAATTCGTACGTACGTGGATGCGTGAAATATTATTTAACGTCTGACCGTCATGGTCGAGACGATAACTCTCTGGGACTACATTTTGCAGCAAGAATAGAGAAAAAAGAGAAAAGGGCAAACTCGTGTTTGCTATTTATAGATAATGTAATCACGTGACAGGCTCACAGTGCCTTGGCGGGAAACTTGACTTAGTCACGCGCTGGAAAAATATATTGTGCGTGGGTGGATTGCAACGCCCACTTGTGTGTTCATTGATCAATTAGAAGCTGATATTTCCTGAAAATATTTACTAAGCTGAGAAGGCTCTTGGGATTCGCTTCTCCCAAAAGTGCACAAAATCGACTACATGAAAATATAGCAATCATAAAATTGTTGCATAGATGCGATTTATAAATTGTCCATTACACAGTAGTGTTGATTTATTATTCAATTAATGCCTTTTGTTGTATAAATTGAATTTGCGTAAGTATGTATGTGTGTCTGTGATGATGACGCTCATTACAGAATCATTCACCAACAATATGCTTTCAACAAGCGAAAAACTTTTGTGAAGGTACAATACAACACCTTTCAAAAACGGTTCACTTACTTATTTAAAGCTGGAAACTGAGAAGGTTCACTGAGTTACTGGGACTTTAACAAATTTGTTCTCAAGAGGAAGCACAATAATTTCGAAATAAATATCATTATTCTTTTTAAAACAACAATCAATAATAGTAAATTTCAGAAATTTTACACCAACTCGCTCCTTAACTTATACAAAGGCTCCAGACTCGACACCCAAATTTTAATTTGCGTATAAGGAAGGTTCATTGGCTAAATCATTAGCCAATCATCTGGTTTTCTTTTAATTATTTTTAAACCCTTCTTTTAAAAGCAAGTGTAAAAACAAAACTATATTTTCATATTTTATTAATCATTTATTTAATTTACATTTTTATATGAATTTTTATATTCTCCACTCAAGAAAAAGAGCAATAAACAAACTTATTTTATTATATTATTTTATATTCACCTTTTACATTACTTTCTTATAATTTTTTTAATAAAATTATTGCTTTTTCTTATTACTTATTACGCTTTGTTACTATATCAATGATTTCAATTAGTGACCCGCTACAGTATCTTTTTACTTATTTTTTAAATGAATTAATTATTTTCTCTATGGCGTTATTGCTTCTTACTCACAAACGGAAGTCATGATTTGAATTTAAATCTTTATGACTTTTCTTTCATTGCTTTCGTTTGCTATGATTATTTTTTCTATTCACTAAAATTACTAGGAGAGGGCAAGGAAAGAAAATAACTACCGTATACTTGAGTATAGTGCAAATTTTTATAATCAGTTTCTATACACAAAAGAATAGAGAGTCGCACTCTACACAGGTAAATTTTATCATGCAAAAATTTCAGAGATCGTACTTGACAACTTTGATTATATACGGTAATAAAGCCTGCTGTTTTATTCATTGAAAAAATGTTTTAAACAATTGTATGCATCTAACGACCTTTCTTGGAGGTTGAAAAATAACTATATAGTTGTATTTTCATTATCGCGCATAAAATTAAAATTACTTAGATTTTTGCCAGTATTTTTCTAAGGTCAACACCAAATTCAAAACTTGAGAAGTGAACAGGAAAAACACTATCTTTTCCAAGATGCTGTGAAAATTCATGGATATTAAAGAACAGGGTGTTGTGACATTATTCATCGGCTACTAAAATATTACTACCCATGGTGACTAAAGTTAGGTAATGAACTCAAGTATATTGCTATATAACATATTTAAGTTTTGACTACTTTTGTTTATCATGTTGCATGGTGCTGCTGTTTGATGTTTTGATGGTTGAACGAAGTCATTTACTTCTTTTATGTGCCGTGTCCCTTCAGGACCTTAGGCGATCATGGCCCTCCACATCCTCCTGTCCCTTGTTACTCTTAGTAAGTTTTGTCTTTTTGTTATTCCTCCCAGACCCTGTTCTGCCATTCACTTGTTCAAGCCTATTAAGTATTCCACGCATTGCTTTCCCCAGTCCCTCTTTCTCTCTACCTGTCCTGTGAGTATCAAATTTTCCAAGCCGTCCTTCCTCATTACATGTCCCAGAAATTTCAGCTGCCTCTTCCTGGTGTTAAGTATAAGTTTCCTCTTTGTTTGCTTTCTCTCCAAAACCTTGTCGTTGGTCACGTGTTTGGCCAATGGTATCGTTTGCATCTTTCTGTAGAACCAGATTTTGGTTGCTTCGAGTCTCTTCGTCATCTTTGAGGAGATTGTCCAACATTCCAACAAACCTTTCCTGTATCTTAGTACTCTGTTTAGTTTTTAGAATGCGTCTGTAGTGGACCGTGGTGATGAAGATATAAAGAACACACGTGGGTTAAAATTTCCTGCTAGCCGGTCCAGTATACATGGGAATGTTGGACTTTAATTAAGTCCAAAAAGAAGACAAAGAAAACAAACAAGACCGATAATTATATATAAACAAATATATGTATTAACAAAAGGTTACAAGCACATGGGCAGTTACATTGAGTTTGTGTGTATTGTAGTGAGTGTTCGTACGTACGTGTATTGTTCTTAGCGTGTTCCCAGAATTTGGGAAACGCTGTATCTGTGAGAGCTCACATATGCGAGATGGTATAAGGCCTTGGCCCTAATACCATCTCGCATATGTAACCCTAACCCCAACCCTGCCGAAAAAAAGAGATCGAGGCAAAGGGTCACCCAGTAATATAGCAAGGGGAGAGAGAGACCCCGGGTGAAGGGTTAAGGAACTAAAGGAGGAGCTAACTCCGACACGTCTTTGGCCATCCCAATATCAATCACAGATATTTACATTTCTGTATCTGCTTGATTTTTCTCTGACCTACAATTTTTGCTTATAACCATGCATCTTGTCTTCTTGTAGTTTATGCTTAGTCCCTTCTTGCTCTCCTTCACTACGTTCTGTAGGAGGTTTTGTAGTTTTATTTCCATGTCTGCTATCAGCACGGTGTCATCTTCATATCTTATGTTCTTAAGATTGTGGCCACCAATGATGAATCCAGGTATGATTTCTAGGTCTCTCAAAATCGCTTTGCTGTATGGGTTGAATAAGTCCGGTGAGAAGACACATCCTTATCTTGCACTCCTTTCTATTTTTGTATTTTCGGTGGAGTTTATATTCGTTTGCGCCTGGTTTCTTTGGCAGTGCTATGAAAATAAATCTACTTAGGTTTTCCAGTATATCACCACCGTTGTAGATTCCATTTATTATTTCTGTAATTTTGTCTATGCCGAAATCGTCTAAGGCTGCCAGCATCTCTATTACAATTCCGTTTGGCCTTGCCCCTTTGTTTTTGTTCAGTGCAGCTTCCACTTCGGTTTTAGTATTTCCGACTCATCGGTATTTTTGTGTATTTTCTATTTTGTCGTGGAAGAGTTATCCAATATATTTATTCCAGCACTGAAGAATTTTTTCTTTCTCTAATATGAGCGTTCCTTGGATTTTATGCAGCCTGTTGTTGAACATATCTTCTGTCCTTCTGTATCTGTCTATATTTCTGAGATTAGGTATTATGTACACTATTTACATTATTCGGGCTATCGTCCTCATCTTTGTCGCCATATTAATTACGTTTCTGCCGTTGTACGCTCCGGTCTTCTTCAGGTGATTGGAATGTCGAACTGAACCCTTTATTTCGCTCACTGGGGTAGACTGTTCTAGTCTCACGTGACATGTCTAATGGATGTCAGTTTTCCCTGTTAATTCCCCTCTCAAAGTTCTCCACCGCCTTAAACAGGTATTGAACTCACACAGTGACAGGACCCAAAGTATGTCCTGTTAGCTTCCTTATTTTTTATGCATATCTCCTATATCTGTGATACTTATTCTCTCTAATTTCTGAATATCTTTCGGTGAGCCATTCTTCTTTAGCCTACCTGCATTTGTTCCTTATTTCATTGTGTAGATTTCTGTATTCTGTTCCATGTCTTGGCATTTACTACTAATCCCTTTAGGGACGAAGGGGAAGCTATATGTTCCGGGTGACAGCAATCGAAAAATCCTTCGCATGTCCAAAACGAAGAACAAAACATCGTCGAGAAAATTTGAATACAATTTATTAACAACCACTAATTAAAAGCAATAATGTATTCTTAGAAGGGTTAAAGAGAGTTTGTAAAAATTCTAAACAAATAAAGTAGGGGAAAAAAGCAAATATCCATGTATGTACGGATGTGTGAGTCAGTGCGTAGTATATGTAGGTGCCAAAATATACGCATATATATGAATAGGAGTAACTCTCGTAGAAAGTTCCTTTTCCTGTGGTTGACGTAATTGGATGCTCAGACAAGTATTTTATTCCACTGAATGCCCTGACTATTACAAAGAAGTTATTAAACAAGATTTAATACACCATACAAAAGTTAAGTCCATCACGAAAAAAATGTTCTACTCTGAATTAAAAAACATTAAACAAACTTTCATTAATAATGACTTTCCTAAATTACATTGTAGATGAACAAATTAGACAAACCATTAGAAATACTAACATAAATAAAAAAGAACATAAGACTTCCTCAAATAACCCCAAGCATCTCAACCTATTATACCGTAATCAAATGCATTCTAACTATAAACAAGATGAAAAAGTCCTAACAAATTTCATAAGTACTAATATATTCCCCACTGATACCAGTAAAAAAAAATAAAACTAATTATATATTATACTAAATTTAACGCAATCAACTAAATCATACACAATAACTCTCCTTTGTCAACTAGTGTTTTAGAAAATACCAACATTGTATATAAGTTCAAATGTCCTTTGGGCAATTGTATCTCTCACAAAAAAGTAAGTACGTATGCTGGCCCACAACATTATCAAGACTTCATTTATCGGATACAACTTCTATTGCACAACATCTTATAACACATTCCTGTCCACCATGACAATACAGAAAAATACTTGTTGAAAACACCAATATCCTACACCACAAAATAATAGACAAAATCTTCAAATTCTCAAGGCCCTCTATATCAAAATTAACACTCAACAAAATTTATTACGAGTGTAGCAGCAGCGTGTTGAAGTGCATATAACAAACATTTAATGTCATTTTGCATTTCTATCAATTTCCAGTCAGCTTCCTTATATTGCAAAGCTTCTTTTACAAAAAAAATTCATAGTTACAATGGATAAATTTAAAATAATTATAAGAAAGCACGTTTTTAAAAATCAGCATCACAACATAATTCAGATGTTATCACATTTACAATAAGTTTGTCTTTTTAATTTACCCCAGAGGATGATCTTGGAGGAGATCGAAATTACTTGGGTAGGAAAAAACTATGATGCCTTACTTGATGAATTTCATGTTAATATCTAGAAACCAGAAAGGATCAGTATAAAAATAGACATATGTCAATATTATTCAATGAAACATGTTTAAATCAAGATATACTGCCACTATATATATATATATATATATATATATATATATATATATATATATATATAGTACAATATAATCAATCCATTGGTATATAATCCAGGTGGATCCTAGTAATATTAATTATTAAATCTGGTCCACATAAAGCTCGATGTATTTATGATAACAGAGCATATGTATTTTTTTTACAACAAAAAACAAAAATTGCCTCAACATGGGGATAGTCTATTTCAAGCCAGTCTGTACACAGCTATCATCAACCCTTAAGTGACTGTCTTAGAGCATTGTTATAAATTTATTTTCAATGTTAGTCCTCCTTCGGTAGATGCCTTGTTAATTGGTATCCATTTATTTTTTCAAACCAAAGAGACACAAGCATGCAATCTACACTCTTTTACCAAATACACAGGTTGTCCAGTCAAAGAGAGTCAACTGTCCACTTTGTAACTTATCCCACGCACATGCATATATTCACAGCATTTTTGTGACATACTTTCTCCACTGACTGACTGTAATTTCTTGTTAAGTAAGAAATATCCCTTTCATCATCTTCAAAGATGAATTTGTTAAAATGAATTATTTCAACTGTTGCTGAAGTTATAACTTTTGGTTTCTCATTCTCTTGTTCATGCATTGTTTGAATTTAATTTCAACCTTTTGTTTTCAATCATTTATCACAAGGTTATTTTTGTTGGTGGAAAATAGGTCAAAATTAAGTGATTGTCAACTACACCAAAGAATAGTGAAGATATGTGCATTACATACACAAATATGTAGCTTTTTTGTTACAGGGTTCACAGTAGCATAGAAAAAATGATAGAGTGTTTATAAAGATGTCTTTATTTGCTAGTCATCATTACATGAGGTGTTTGACTCAGCAAATGGTGCTGGGAAGAGTTCTCTAGACAGGGAAAATAACGTAATTGACTAGTCTCTTAACAATTTTTATTCTATTTATTTATTTTAGAGCATATTTAGTGGGGAAGAAAGAGAAAAGAGTTGGTGGGTAGTTCACTGACAGGTATTCATTACCACTGCATTCGTCTCTGTAGCAAGCTGACTTTCAATTACTTCCGTCTGAGCATGTTTGTATGGTCTGTTTTTTGTCAGTGGGTTTTCTTATTTTGCTGTTTCACTATCCTTTGTTATACTCTGCTTCAAATTAGGTTTCTTTCTGATTCACTCTACATGTCAGCCAGATGTGATTTCTAAGAAAGCAAAAATAAAAATAAAAAGTCACCTTTATGCAAGGGCTCCAAGTATCATATCCAGCCCCCCACCCAAAAAAAAACAAGTCCACTCATAAAATATAAATGATAATATAAACAAGGCCAATCATGGAGGTTGCCACCAAAGAAAAGACATGAAAAAAGATGAGTTCATGAACCACCACATTTGCTTTTAAGAATGCCACTGAGAAACAACTGGGACATTCATGGCAAATGGGCAAGCTTCAACTAATGAGCCATTGGCATCTTTCAACATCACAACCATGACCTTGGTCAACCAACCTGACACATGAATCAAATCCAGGTCCTACCAACTCTACCCTTCCTCTAAGTAACCTTGCCTACAAAGAGACATTCCTCTCCTGGTAGTACTTGTTTCATTTGTTCTCTTGCACTATCATATGCATGTTTATAAAAAGTTTCTTTAGGTAATGAGGGCTTCACAGTACCTACCTGCTGATGAAAATCTGCTAATGTCATTGGTCGCTCTTCTGGAAATAAATGCATGCAGCGAGTGCTTTGATGTAGAAAACATCTGTTGTGTCAATACTTGTAGCCATTGTTAGTCTTTACCAGACAGTTTAGCTACTTTTCCCAATTCTCTTGCATTTGTTCTTGATATGGACATAATAATCACCTCTGTTGAGATTGTTCAGCTCTTTGCCCATATCATGTTGTTTCTGCTTCTTTTCCTACTTTTTCTATGCTTCTTCAGCTGAGTATAGATAATGTGGCCTAAGTTTGGACTCAAAACAAACAAATTAAACTGATTCAAATTATAGTGGACATAGAACATATTCTGTTAATCTGTTTCAGATAAAATAAAAACATCTTTTTAATGAAAATTATTAATAAGATACAATATCCCTATTGAGTAGATACTTTTTTTTTAAGGCAATTCACCCCAAGCAAGGTGGGAGTGCCACTATCATGCAAGGGGTTACAAGAGTAAAGAGGCATGTTTGAGGAAAGAATACAGAAAAAGACTGGGAACAAGCTCAGGGTGTCAGATGTTGATTGACATTACACTTGAATATTTAAAGATTATAAGAGAAGGAAGTAAGGGGAAGGGAGTTCCACAGGTGGAATTGTGAGAGAAGAAGCTGTTTGAGTAGAAGAGACAGTTATATTTAACCGTTTTGACAGTGAAAGTGTGGGACCAAAATGCCAGCCTGGGAGCGTGTTTACATTCATGAAGTCCGGGAACCAGAGACAGTAGCTCATTGGAACAGTTGCCATGAAAATATTTGTAGAAGAGACAGAGGGAGGCCACAGCTCATCTGTGGGATAGCAATTGTAGACTAGAGGCCAGATCAGGACCTATCATCTTGCATATTCGTCTCTGGATTTTGTCGAGGACCTCGAGATGTACAGCAGGAGCACCAGGCCATATATGACAGCAATATTCTATACAAGGATGGATGCTTGATTTATAGATTTGAAGAATGGACTCAGATGAGAAAAACTTTCTAGCACAACACATAGAGCCAATTTTCCTTGCAGTAGATGAAGCTATTGATTCAATATATTTATTCCACCTCATGTCAGTGGACAGTGTGAGACCAAGCAGGTGCTCTCAAGGAGTTGGGAATCAGCCATTCTGATAGGAGGCAGGACTTATAATTTTCAGAGAAAGAAAAAATTTATACAACATTTAAAACATCTGTCAAATTAACAATCTGCAAATTTGCAGATTTTAAGCATGTATAGTTTTTAAGTTGTTAGTAATTTTATACTCTTTAAGTAACATACTTCATAATTAAGCTAAGCATTTTTTTCTGTTCATATCCATTATGTGTCTACTATAACATCCATATTTTAGGTATAAAATCATATCAAGCATTTATTTTTCAGAACACCTACATTATTACTGAATTTGATGCAAGGTTGAGGTTTAAAGTGAGTTTAACGGCAATACCATGGAAAATTTTCCCAAGCATCCTCAGTACTCCCCCTTTTGGTGATGTCTCAGGTACTGGCAATAAACCCAGCCCCCTTCTGAAGGAGAGGTACTACTTAGCAGAAAGGCCACCTGGGGCTTGAGCTTAATGATTTTTTATACTTCACCAGTATGTACCAGGTATGTATCAAGTGGCAGTCAGTGAGTGGAGTCTGTGTGATTGTCTAAATAGTAGAAGAATATAATAATCTGAATCAAAGTCATTAAGAAATACTCCTGTCATTATGTATCTGTGTCTTTCCTGCAGTTGTAAATTGTAAGACACCTCAATGATTTCTGGAATATAAAAATGTTGGATTTACAGTTTATCTGCTTTCTTCGTTTCTTTTCCTTTTCCTTTCTGAATGAGTTGAATATTATTTTACAAGGCCCAAATTTTAATCTCTTAAATTTTTCACAAATTTTTGTGCTGGTTGGTGTTTAGTCTCTCTATCTCAGTGAGTTGCTGAGGTTGAGTAATCCTATTAGATTTTAGCCACATGTGAGTTTATCAATTTCAAAGAAGCCTACACACTGTGACCATACACCTTTTCACAACCCCATGATAAAATATTTTCTCTAACTTGTTACCACAGACTTACTAGCACTCTGTTGTTACAATATACAGTTCTTCTTACTGGTGATCTACATCACATAAGTGACACAGGTTTTGATATATTATTATTTCAGCAAACATATCTGACCTGAAGATTAGCTCCCTTGCTTTCCAAAGGTTTGTCTTGATATCTAACCAGCTAACAAAATGACATTACTACAATGTTTCTGCACCATTACATAGAGGTTGCAAATCTTTTTTAGGCTCCCCATAACATATCTGCAACATTGCAAATGTGTTGCCTTATAACAGTGCAAATACATTGCCTTGTAACATTAAATTAATAAAAAATGGATAATAAATTTCTGGAAGATATTAAAATGTACATTCATCATCTAAATTAGTGATTCTCAATTTTTTTAAAATACAAAAAAAAATTTTATAACATCTACACATATTGTACAAAGTCAAAGAAACAATTTCTTGGTAAGCTTTATCAGCTATGAATATGGTGCCAGGATCACACCATTTATATGACTTGAGATGTACTTATGAAGAATTACATAAGGGAAAATAATGAAAATGGTCTTTTATTACCACATCATCCTCCACTCTTATATTTATTCATAAAGAATAAAGTCTTCTCAACAAGTTGGCATCTTGCAGGCCCTTTGGGATTGCTGGGTTGACTTATTTTTTGAAAATTTTCTCAAGATTCTAATGATGTCTCTGGACTGTCTAGTGAATTGTCTTTGGATGTAGGGCTTCTGCCTTAAGTGCTTTTGTTTTCTTCAGCACTTGTGCTGTTCAGTTTTTGGAGAGGAGATGTTGATATCAGTATGAGTCCATTTCTAAGGTAGTGGACATGTGATAAAGGTTCAAAGTTTGATGGCTTAAGGTGGCCTATGTGAGAGGGTACAGTAAGTGTAGTTTCCTTGTCTTTGTAATATTCCAGGAATAGTTATTCCAAATTCATTTCTCTGAGTAGTTACAGGTTTAGATTCATTTCCCTTACCTGGACAGTATCTTGCCTCTTATCTGGATATTGAACTCATGAGTACTGAGGGTTCAACACTTTTAGTTCTACCTCATCCATTAAAGGACTGTGTTTACTGTGGCAGACATCACATTGCATAGTAATATTCTTATGGTGTATAAAGCCTTAGAGATGATAATTTCCTAATGGCCAACCAAACACCCAAGATCAGCACCAATCAACTGTATTGTTTTCTAAATTATGTCATTATACTTTTTGCACTACCAATTACCTTGAGGGTTTCAGACATTGTTCTATTTATGGTCACTCCCTTTTCACACAAGAATTGCTTAACATACTCTGACATAAAACCGGTCCCATAGTCAGAGTGGTTGTATGTAAACAATCCCAAAACAACTCACCAATCTATGGCATGGGTTTCTCCACTGGTTTCATGACAGTGATCTGGATTTGTCTATCACTTCCTTCCATTGTGGATGAACAGCCACACACACTGCTGGACATCACAACCATAACAACATCTAGCTAAAGTTGCCAAGTTTGTTCTCAAATACAACTTTAAATTTCTTGTCAGAAGCAATAATGTGATGAAAATTCCTTCATCAGATAGCTTTGTTCACTTGCTCGAAGACCAAGCAGGAACTTCTAGCAATCTTTGGCTTTGAAAATCAGGAATTCTACAGAGTATTTATGATCGCTACTGGGGTTCTTTGAGGAATCTTCAACATACTGTCAATGGTGTCACCAGAATTTTATTTGATATAGAAGTGACTCTATTTCATGGCTGCCAGTTGCATATCTTGCAAGGAGCATGTTAATAGTTGTTCAAGTGTCAATTTGTAAAACAAATTAACAAACAACATGATGTACTTTGTGTCTTTGCCTTTTACATTTCCATTCAATCATATATTTTCTTGATCCAAGGTGGTTTTGAGATAATGCACACATGGTTGAGAGGTGTATTCTTTCTTGCCTTTCATTCAGTTATTGCTGCTTTTCTTTTTATAAATCCTTTGTTCTTTATTGGGACACTTGTTTCTTTTCATTGTAGACCTTACATGAATTGTCATAGGCAGTGCATTTATCTTTTTTGTGTGTGCACCTTCCTTCTTTGGGGGCCATTCTTCTTCATTGAGGACACTTTCATCACATGCATTTGCTTTGTCCTCATAACTTGGCTATGTAATGATACCTTTTCAGATGCTCTACAAATATTGCTTCTGCATGTTTTGTACCTTAAGTAGGTCCTGTCTATTATCATGGTCCCAGACACCACTAATAACTTGGTATCATATTAAAGAATCACTAAATCTGCTGCAAAAGTTGGAAGTCTCTGACAAAACTTGAAGGCTGCTAAAGAAATTGTCAATGGATTCACCCTCATTTTGTCAAAATACAAACCAATTACTAATTTTGTTAGTGATAACAATGGCATATTCCTCTAGTGTATCCATTATTTTATGAACAATGTGAGCAGTGTGGGTCAGTTCAGATACCAGAGAAAAGTTTTCCAATCTTTTATGGTACCAAAGACAAAGCAATCAGGGGCTGTCAAACACCTGCATAAATACCAGAAGCAGTTCATTCTTCACTAGACATTGTGAAAAACATTTGGCAGCATTTATGTAAAATAGAGACAAAGGAAGAAGCACAGAAAATGAAAATTCACAGACAAGATGAGTTAGCTGCTTGTAGAATGCAGACAAAAATTAGTAAAGTTAGAAAATTAAGGCAGATATAGGTTCACTGACAAGACTGTTTAGCTAATTCAGACAATAATCTGCAATATTAGATGGATAAAGAATTGAAAATGACTTACAGTGGGTATGATGACCTGTAGTTTCATAAATGGATTGTAGAGGTCTAGTTCAGTAAGCATATGACAATATGGTTTGTCTTAGAGGCAACAGTAAGGCAACAATGACAAAGTGAGTTTATGGTTGTCTTTATTTACCAGCCACCATTACAAGAAGTGTCTAACTCATTGAAATAGGTATAAGAATATAATAAGAAAAAAAGTTGTTTCACAGCTCTAGCATCACTCCTTCATAGTTAGCCTATGAACATTTCAGCCCAGCCTCATACCTGGAAAGAAACAAAGCAGTTATCAATAAGAGTTGAAAGTAATGCATGCATGATTTCACAGCTATATCATCACTCCTTCACAGTCTGTCTATGAATATTTCAGCCCACTCATATATATATTTCTACTTAAGGTCTGAAATGAACTTGAGTCCCAATAGAATGCAAGGAGTCTCAGTGAGAGAGTAGCTGTTTATCATGACTGTGAAAAACTCCAGGTCTGATCAGTGATGATGAAATGGTACTTGATTTTTTAAATAATGAAAGTTACAAGCCAGATCTACCATTAAGATGTTTGAGTTAAGATTATTTATTTCATAAAAAATACAAAATTGTGGCACAAGGCCAAAGAGGAGATGGAGAGAGGCTGGTCTTCATTAGCTATCCTAGTCCTAGTTAATCAGAATCATGACCCATTCATTCATTAGAATTTGTCCATTCACCACACGGACTCATCCATCACCACACAATCCTGCATATACCATAATATCGCATATTCGCAGGGGACTACAAAACATCCTATGATGTAAAAATTTCATTTCATTGTCCATAAAGTCTGTTCATATGAAAATTTCATGATTTATTAAATGATGGAGTGGGAGGATGAAACCAAAAAACAAACTAAAAAAACAAAAAACAAAACAATGTTAGTAGGACCCTCCCATCCGCCAAAATAATAAGTGGCTGCTGTACTCTGTCGATAGACAAAATCAAGAAGCACACTCACTGATTGAATGGGAATGGTAAAAAGATTGATATTTAACAGCTGCCCTTCGAGGGTTATATATGACACAAGGCCAAGTCTAATGTGGGTCATCCAAGCCCATATGATTGGCCAAAATATCCCCGTAGAACCCGTATAAACAGGTTTGGGTCTACCTCCCCGGATAAAACTGCCCTTCAGCACAACCTGCCAATGCAGAGAGTTCAACAGGAGCTGCGAACAGTCACAGCCTCAGTAGAACAGTTTAGATCACTGTTCCCCCAAGGGTAAAAATGTTTGAATTAAGTCAGAGGAAAGATCAGCTATCAAGCTCAGACCATCTTGATTTTTGGAAGTGATTCTGTTGTGATATAGTCTGCTAAAAACTAATTTAGAATAGAATACCCTCTAAATTCTAGCTTAGTCTGGCACAAGGCCATTGACGTGAATGGCCAGTGAAGTTCAAATTCATTAGTAACTGTTTACTAGACAGACTATTGTTGCAAACCGTGGTGCACAGTTAAGTTTGCAAAATAATGTGTCTGTCGGTGACCAAAAGTCTAACTTCCGCCGTTAGCAGACGATAGGAAACGTAAATCAAGTTTTGATTTTTTTTAATAAACTTCTTTTTATGGTTTATTTCAGCCAGTTAAATAATCAAAAAATTAACAAACATCCCATTTGCAGGCTTATAAAAATATTTCCAGTAACTTCAATTAAAATTAACTTTAATTTAAAGCTTTTTAAAATAAATCCCAAAACGAACCTATTGTTTATTTTTATAAATACCGCCTTTATTCAAAGCCTCCGATCAACAAAAATCATATTAAATTATGAGCCGTTTAGAATCTAAAGAAATATTTTATTAATTATTTTAAAATAGTTTTAGTACACGAAAAAAATATCTGAGTAGAAATTCGATCCCCTAATAAATGAAATTACCCATTTTATAAAACCTTGACCTTAGTGATACACGTTTTAAAAGCTTATTCCAAAATGGCGAGTGAGAAATCGAATAGTTTTAGTCATTTCAATTTATTTATTACTAAATGCGTTGGTTGTCTTACTTCTCCAATTTGTTTGATAATTTTTAGCATATGCATTTTCGTCTTGCTGAAAATAATTAACTGGAGACGTAACAAGAAGCAGAAACCGCCTGAAGTACATCTTCCTCGTATGAAGAAACGAGACATGACAATAGATGAATTGAAGAAATTCGATGGAACCGGGGAAGATGGAAGAATCTGTATTGCTGTTAATGGAAAAATTTTCGATGTCACTCAAGGAAAAGAATTTTATGGAGCCGGTAAGAAAAATTTTTGAATCTATTTTTTAATCTTTTAATTGTGTGCAAAAAAAGAAAAAAAGGAGACAATATCTGACCGTAATTGTTTCCTAATTTTTTTTTTCCCGTAAATGTGTGATACTTTTTAATTTTGAAATTATTTGTATACATTTCATTTTTTCTTTTATTAATAATAAAAGAAAAAAATGTTTTCATTTTTAAATGTTTTGTTTTTATATTCTACAATATTTCATTTATTCAAAAATGATCTTCTTTCAATGTGTTTTTTTTTTACTTCGACTAAATATTTCACTTTTTAATAAACAACAGTTGTCCATGATAAATTTTTATTTTTTTTTAGTTAGTTTAAAAAACTAAGATTTCTTTAGTTTTACATTTAAATATATTGAAATCAAACGATAAATTATTATTATAATAAATACATGACTTAATGAATAAAAATCGCTTTAATTTCTCTTGTTTACAAAAATATCGAAACAATAATATTTTTTCTTTTTGTTTCAAAATAAACGTTTTGTTTGAAATTTAATTTGTCATAATTTTATGAATTATTTAATTAAAGATGGTATTGTTTTTTGTAAAGTGAAAAAAATAATCAGTATTTTAAAGTGGTATTTTTTTTTTGCAACGTAAATATAGAAAAAAATATTTTTTTCTAAAAGAAACTTTATTTCTAGCTAGTTGTACATTTATTGCATTCAGCTTTTTTTTTTAACGTAAATTAACAAATATTTTAAAATTATTCACTTCAATCAAAATTACTTTTTAAAACAAACAGTTTTTTTTAAAGCATTTCAAATTATTCTGTAAAAAATCTTTTTTACTAAATAAATAAAAATAATAACATTCAAAACGGCGGTTTTTAAACAAAAACAGATGGATTTTTTCTTGCTTTCCCCACAAATATTCCCAACTCAAGCATGTTTTTTTTTATTTTATTAAATATCGCCACCTAAAATTATTTGAATTACAAACTCCATTATAAAGTTAATTAAACGGAAACGAATTTATTTTATTTAAAAAAGAAATAATTTATGTATGTCGACTTGGGTTAATTAATTAATTATTTTTGAATTTCATAAAAAAAAAAAATCATAAGTAATCTTAAACCAGATAAATTCAATAAATTACGAATAATTTTATTAATAAAAATATTTTTTTTAAATATTGAAGTACTTTTACAGAAAAATGCGCTCAAAACAATTTCTTTTTTATTTATTTTACAGTACACTAAAAAATATGAGTCAATAATTTTTACAGGCAATAAAAAAAATACAATTGAAAAATTTTTTCATAATAACTACAGATAATTTTTAAGTTTAAGAGTCATTTTATCGAACATATGATAATTAAAAAATGTGAATGTTTTTCAAAATTTGTTTACTAAAAATTATTTTGCACACTTGATTTTAAATTTCAATTTGACAATTTTTCCTTTTCATAAAGTCAATTTCTAATGTGCTGCAAAATTAAACGCACTTCTTCCTTTTAAATTTTAATTAATCATAAAAACTTTCAAAGCCACGTGGTAAAAACTAAAAAGATAATAGTTGTTTTAATAATTTTTATATTTTTGCTATTTGTCAACTCCCCCATATCAATGCTATACAATCTATAGCATATTAAAATATAATTCACAAAAACAAATAAGTATATATCCCCTTTTGGGAGAGGATTATATTTTTTAAAAATGTGCAAAGCAGCAAAAGCATTTCATGATTAACAAAGAAGATAATATCATTTGACAAATGAAATTATTATTTAAATGATATGAAGTATGAAACTAATTCTCAAATACTTTATAATTTAAGAATTTTGTACATGTATGGGCAGGAGGCCACCATATTTGTGTTAATAACTTTTTATATTTAGTTCAAATAAAATTAAGTGCTTAAAGAAGTTGTTGTGAAAAAGAGGACAAAGAATATGTTTTTGGTGACCATCTCTAATCGGATCAAAGAATTATCAACACAAAAATACTTTACACATTCCAACATGCCTATAGCAAATATGATAGATTTAGTTATTACTTTGTAAGATACGAAAAACCTGACCAAGATTACATTAATATTTTCAGTGTTCATTTTGTCTTTTATTAAGAAAGAAATTTACTCAGAGATACACAATTATATAAATGAAGAACTACTCTTTTCTCTAATGTGTCAACAACCTGAAAGATTGCTTGTACAGTGTAAAGTTTAAAGTAACAATTTTACCTTCAGGACTTGTAAGCAAACAATTTTGTTTAATAAGGAACAAGTGTGTATGAGGCAGCAATCTGTTTCATGCTTCAATGTAATTTTCAGGTTATGAAGACAGTTGTTTGGTGTTGAATTCAGTGTCCACTTTTATATATGGGTCATTCCATCTAAAATCAACCAACAGACAGGTGACTCACTCAAAAAAATCTGGGAAAATTCACAGGTGTTCCTTGATGAATCTTAAATTTTAGATGTGTATCTTTTGATAGTTTTAAAATCAGAGAACCTGGAAATTTTACTTCATTTTTTTTGCATTCTGCTAAATAAGGCTTTCAACAAACTTCTGACATTCATAGCTCCAAGGATATTGCATGTACAGGCTTGGAAGTTGGTGGCAATAGTCATTATTTACTGTAAATTATAAAAATATAATCAGCTTTTGGCATGTCTTATCTACTTTTATAAAGACCTGAAAATAGCCAAAATGCAAAAAGACACTGTCTACTTTGAGAGCCTCTCACTTACAAAGTATGTCAAACTAATTTTGATGCTGTATCTGACATACTTTGTAAATGAGAAGCACTGAAAGTGAACAGCATCTTTTTTATATTTTGGTGATTTTCAGTTCCTTATAAAAAATAAAAGTATAGATGTTTTCTGAGAAGGTCACTTGTGATCATTGATTGATGCAAAATGGAATGACTCATATATATTTATTACACACACACACACACACACACACACAAATATGTTTATACCAGGACCTTCAATATTTTTGCATTCTATAACAATTATAGCAGGAACACATTTATTCAAACATATTGTTAAATACAACAGACAACGAATGTCTATGATGTTTGATCATGAGCTGTTCTAAACTCCATATATTTGCTTTAATTTTGGGTGACAATAAAAATAGAAATTGTACATCATTTGGATATTTTTTTATGCTGTTCCTTGATCTAAGCTTTCAGGTCATATGTGCCATCGTCAGAGTGGTTATATGGACATTTGAACAAAGATATTCACCATCAATGATATTCTGTTATGTTGACATAGAAAATTTTCTGTGTGGTGATATCAGATATTAGTTGATAACACAGTAATACTCACACATACACATAGTAAAAAGAACCTTCAGATATTGGAGGCCATCTACATTAAAACAAAGCAACCCAAACTCAACAAAATTACATTTCAAACTAGTCACAACACATTACATTATATCTAGACATATGGTTCTGTTGTTAATTTTTCACTCTCTCACGTGGTACGATTTTATAGAACCACATCATGAATTTATGACCCGCATCTGCTATTCCATGACCATTATCGTCACATAGCAATCTTCTATGTCAACATAACAGAAAATCATCTTTGAGGGTGAATATCTTTGTTTAAATGTTCATATAACCACTCTGAAGATGGCTGATGTGTGCCGAAAGCTTAGATCAAGGACCAACTTAATAAAAAATATCCAAATGTTGGACAATTTTTGTCTTTATTTTCACTCAAAATTAAAGCAAACACATGGAGTTTAGGACGGCTCATGATCAAACACAATAGACATTCATTGTCTGTTATATTTAACAATATGTTTGAATAATGATCTGCTATATTAATATATATACATACATACACACATATATATATAATATATAGAATATAAAAATATTTTTATGAAGGTCCTGGTAGTAAACATATTTACTAAAAATACTAAATAATTCTGTCCAGAAAGCATAATAGATTCTCTGTCATGTGTACCGATTAGCTATTCTGTGAAAATTTATACCTATTTTTATTTCATATTGCAAGATAATTTCATATAATATTTTCTGATTTGGTTTCACATTAAAAAAAAATGACCATATTTGAATTTTTGGTAACATATTAATCTATTTTAGATAACAAAAAAATTAATTGATGTTATTCTTATCTAATAAAATAATACTGAATCCTTGTGATGAGTTATTATTTTATCCAAACATATTATACTACAAGGTAATCATAAAAATTATATTTAATTGGCTAAATCTTCATAAGTTCCTCAGTTTTCATTTTAGACTCTCAGTATTGTATTACCCTCATAGATCTTTCTTTTATATGCTAAAGTAATTTGGCTTTATACCAAGAACAACCACTGCATAGAATCAATTTTAATAAATTTTATGCTCTCCACCCCCAGAATGCCCACTTCATAAATCTGTATTGAGCAGCAGTTGATCAGTTAATGGTTCTATTTTAATCAGAACTATACTATTTACCTAGGGATTATTTAATATCTTCTTTATCATGTCTTGTAGTGTCTGGATATTGAAGTACGAAAAAAAAGAAGCCTTGTGAAAATATATTTTGACTAAGCAAATATTAAAATATGGTAATTAGACTTATCCAAATGTTGTTTATATCCTAATTAAAATTTAATTATGATGTTCAATAATTTGTTGTATCAATTTCAAATATTTCAAGTTAAATTGTTTGTGTGTGTAAAATGTGAGATCAGTTGACAGATTTGTTTTATTTTAATGATATTTGCATCAATTGAAATATGTATTATTCAGTGATTTGTGATAAATTATTTTATCATTTTACTATCACAAAATTTTACAACAATAAGGAATAAAACTAAATCTACAAAAGGATGTATAACATGTCCATTTTCACAAAAAATCAGTTGCCTACTACCTGACAATTGTGTGAAAATGCATGAAACTTAGTTGTAGTCAGTAACTGTTCACTGGCAAGTTATTTAGAAACTATATATATAGTGTGCATGTATGTGGTAACAAGCCTCTATTATAGATTTATGGTAGCATATCCACATAGAATCAACATTGTTCTTTCATTATACAGGGTGTGGCAGAAATACCTCCCACATAATGGTAAAACATTAGCTAGATGAAGACACCATTACCACTAATGTCTGTATGAGAGAAACTTATTCCATTTATTACATAATAATATTAATAAACTATATAAATTACTGAAATAAAAAATTACATTCTAACTTCATTACAAAAATTATTTATGAATCTTGTATATCCATAGGAGATTATCAACAAGGTTTTTATTGCATCAGAAAACCTGTCTTTTAATTATGTGAAACAGAGCAGAAATCATATTGAGAACAGTATCTATTCTATTTTTATGATTCTAGAAAGTTCACACAAAATGCAACAAAAGAATATAAATCAAAAGGTCTTGTCTGAAAACTGTCCATAAATAATTTTCATACTGATATTTACAATAAAAAGTAATGCTTATACTTTAAACTTTTATTTTGGCACTTTCTTGATATTTGTTCTCTACAATGTGATACAGATTGTTAATGCATTTATTTTTTTCATTTAGTATAATGGAAATAATAGCAATAATTGTAAATGAATATAAATACTGTTTTAGTTAAATATGTTTTTATTCATATTTTAATTTTATTAACTATTTCAGATTTATAGAAATCATTTTTTTTTAACAAAATTACATTCAACTTTGAATTATGCTTTCTGAATTTAAAATATTCCAAAAATTACAAGAACAAAAAAGAGCTTAGATCTAAGTTAATCATTGTGAATGAATAAGAAAATTAAAGATAAATATAATTGTGTATTTTTCTCAAATAGTGCAATTAAAAAACAAAAATTTGCATGTATAAATGTTTCTTATTTTATTTAAATCATGTTTTATTAATTAATAAATGGCAATATATGAGATTGTTGTTGATAATTAAAAATGGGAAATGACTGACATTTTTTAAAATATAAAATGTTTTTTTAAAATTTTCATTTTTTGTTTTTTTTTTTTTTTTGTCTCAACCAATGCCAATTTGGGAAAAATAATATAAGATTTAATTATTTTAAACACACACAAATGCATACACACAGAACACATCTTTTTGTTATCCATCTAAGAAGCCATAAAGGCAAAATGCATTATCAGATATTATTTTTGAAACGTACTTTAATGAACATTTTTCCAAACGTACTTTAATGAACATTTTTCCAAACGTACTTTAATGAACATTTTTCCAAACTTATAACTCTGTTAGGATTATATACCCAAATTTATTACATTGACATAGTATAAAATATCACTTGGTCACTTATTGTATAATCACTAACAATGCCATTCCCATTCATATACATATTATAATAAAATTTTATGTACATTTTAGGTAAAGAATACAACTTTTGTTTTCCTTGCTGACTTTCGTCAAACATAAAAAGCTGCAATAAATTTTTGTTCACTAAGCTTAATAATTTGATCATGAGAGATTGTTAGACAAAGAATAACACAAACGGTTGTCATAGGATTTAATTTATATGTTGGTTCAAACAAAATATTCTTATTATTTTCTAACCAGCCTCTATTAAATTCATACTGAGAAAAAAAAATCCTTTTTGTCTACATTTTTAAATTTTAAACAAAAAACTAATTTTACAAGAAAACAAATTTTAAATTTTTACATTTATTTACCTGCATTTTTATTTTTAAGAACTTTTACATTTATATATAATATATATATATTCCTTTTAAGCAAAGAAAATAATGCCACTAAGAATGCAAATTGCTATTTATATATATAAATATATTTAAACTAGATCTAAAGTTATTATCTAAATTTAACCTTGAATGGACCTAATGATATGCAATAACAAATGCAGTACTTGTATAATAATTCATTAAATTGATCCTTGTACAATTCTTGTTTCTTTGGTTAAAACCTGATGGAGATCTTGCTTTAGGTATTTCTATCACAGCATCAGGGCCACATGTGTTTTAACTTCAGAGTTATCCTTCTTCTAGACTGATTGCTAACCATTGCTAGTCTATATATATTATTTATATTGGTAGGAGAAAGATTGATATTATACAATTTCCAAGGATATTTCCACATTTTATAAAAAAAATATACGGAAAAAAAACAAAAAATCCTAATATGCAATTATGCTGTTTTAATGTTAATATAATGTCAACGTCAGACGTATTTATTTTAATAGACCATCTTCAGGGACATATTCACAAAAAAAATAATTAACATTAGACTATATTCAATTCAATCAAAAAAAGATTTCAGTTATCTGTTTGGATTGGTCTTTTTTTTATGTCCATCGTCTTTTTCATGTTGAATTGAATATGGTCTATGTTAATTATGTTTTATGAATATGTCCTGAAGATGGTCTATTAGACCGAAACGTCCGACGTTGACATTATATTAACATTAAAACAGCATAATTGCATATTAGGATTTTTGTTTTTTTTTTCAGTATATTTTTCTTCATACTGTCGGATCTATATCCATATATTTGCTTAAATTATAATATAATGAATATATATATATTTGATATTATAAAAATCATTTATAATTCCAAGCCTCTATCCATGACACATCCACACATCTTGCAATGATATTTAGTTATATATGAGAGAATATAACAGATAAACTTCTATATATCAGAACAATGTTAGGTAAATGAATAACAAAGTCCTAAGGATAAAATATGTTATACAGAATTTTTCCACTTTGTCATTCACTTCTGATATTTTTAATTAAATAAGATCACAATAACAATGTTTTGTATTATATTCAGTTATTGATTGTCAATCAATCAAATGTTTATCACAGATCCATAAAATCAATACTAAAATTAATTTCTCCTTTTCAGAGTATTTTTTCAATCATTTTGTATCTTTACCAAAAAAAAAAAATTAGATCATTTAACATTGAAAACTTGAGGATCTTTTTAATTTATTTTTTTAAATTGAGATTACAACTTAAATAGCATATTTCCTATAAAATAACATTAATGTATTTTCTACATAATTTGATATTTCTGTTACAATTTAATTTGTTTTATATATTTTTTTGTGTTTTATAATTTTAAGGAAAAAATAGAAAATTAAAAATTATTTACATGTTCAAATCATTGAATTCATTTTATAAATATTCAAAATTAAAAATTCTTAAATTTCATTCATACTGATTAAAAAAATTTGATTGACTATTATCAAATATATTAAAAATTTTAAATTGAACCTTTATCTAATTATTTTCCTGATGATTGTTTACCAAAATTTGTTGTTATAAGATTAATCATTATACAGTTTAGAAATTAAATGATTTTTAACTGAAGACTTTACCCCTTCACTCTTCTATTAAGCAACAAAAAAAGTAGATGTTCCTGTTGAATAAAAATGTTGATATATTTTAATTAAAAATTTGTTTCACATCTGAAAATTATACCCTATTCCTTAATTAAAGACAATTTGATTATAAACATATATATGAATGGGGATGGCATTGTTGATGATTATACAGTATAAGTGATCAAGAGATATTTTATATTCTGTCACTGTAGATAATTTACAAGTTGATTTTATATTGTCAAGTGACATGGTTTCTGTTATTTGGTACAGTTTTGGGGGATTCACTGCTTTGGGATGTGCTTTTGATTCCAGATTTCCTTCATGAAACTGAGAATCTTGTTTTTGTTTGGGGAGAGAGTATGCTATTTTCAATAGTTCTGCCTCAATGTCAAGTGATGTTTTATTATTTTTTATTTATTTATTTTAACATTTCTTTTCTTTTCCTGATTTGAAATTTTTTTTTGTTGTTTAAAATTTTGAGACAGGCTTATAATATTAAATAATTTATATATCTTATCCATAAAATAATTTTAATACAGAGAGAAAAGAAAAAAAAAATATGTTTGTAAAAAAAATCAATATTCTATTAAAAGACAAATAAATAGATAAAAATTTAATAATTCAATGTTTGTTCACATTATCATGAGAATGTTTCAATATTATTTGACAAATGTTGATTAACCACAGGTATTCAAGTATATATATATATATATATATATATATATATATATATATATATATATATATATTTGGTCAGTTTGGCAATTTATGTATTTCTATATTTTTTTCAAGTTTTTTTTTTTTTTTATACTGTGGTTTTGATTCAAATTTTTTTAATTTTTATATTTTTGTTTTTAAGGATGTCATTCATTTTCTCTTGTGTAATGATAGCATTTTTAGTCGATATCTGATTTCATTTGAGATTGATAATTTTTAATCTGTTCAACTTGCAATATCATTTGTGTATTTCTAAAGATTAATCTTAAAAATATTCATAAAAAAAAAGGAAATAATATAATCTTTCTAAATATATAATTTGTATGTTCATTTTTATTCATTGAATCATTTTTTTTTTTTTTTTTTTTACAAACAGCAATTTAAAAAAAGTTTATTTTTAAATTCAGCCAAATTGCGATTTTTTTTTTTTTTTTTTTTTTTTTTTTTTTAGAGATTTTTTAAAAGATCAAAGTGACCAATCTTTATCAATATTCCTGAAATAGTAATTTCAATTATGAGACAAAATTAAACTACAACCAGGAAACGTTCATTCTATTCTCTAACCCGAGGAATATATGAATTATTTCAAAAATTTAAAGTAAGGCAAAAAAAAAAAAAACACAAAAATTTTCTGAATTATAACCAATCAACTGTTATTGTGGTTTTGCAAATAAATTTTTAAAAAAAAAAAAATCAATGATTTATTTTTTTGAATAAATATTTTTTTATCTAAAAATTCAACCTAAAATTAAAATAAAAAAATAATTTAATATTTTTAATTTCATTTTTGACAAGAATTTGTTAAAAAAAAAAATTAAATATATTCAACTGTTTTTTTTAGATGTTAAAAAAAAAAGAACAGTTGAAAATGTAAAAATTTAACTTTAAATACTTTAAAAATCAAATTAAAAATTATTTTAATCATTTTAATATATAATCATAAGTGTATTTCTAGATAAAACCATAAAGATATTTGTAAAAATAAAATGAATTAATTTTCCTTTTTAGAAGAATTTTATAAACAAAAAAATAAAAAAACAGCCACTGAACATTAGTGGCTAAAAAGAATAATTTATTTTAAAAAAAAATGACTTGCAGTTTTGAAAATATACACATTTTAAAAGATTAAAACTTACTTTATTTTTTAATATCTAATTTTACACTAGATAGAAACAATTTTATTTGTAGAAAAGAGAGACTTGCATATCTGGAAATATACATTTCTTAAAAGTGAAATTAACTCTTTTAATTATTCTTAATATTTAATTTAGATGCATACCCTAGATAAAAAACAAATTTATTTATAAAAAAAAAAAAAATCTTCATTCACTTTTCTTGTTTGCAACAACTTTTTCATGATTAGCATAATGGCTTACTAGATAAACTTTACAAAAAATCTGACTTAATTAAAATTTAACATAAGACAAAACTGGCAACTATTTTATTTTTACTCACTATATTGCTGTTAACTTAATTTTATCACAAAAAAGTTTTGTTTTTTTTTTCCAAAACTGAAACAAATAAACCATGTATCTCCGTTTTTTTCTTCTTCATTTCTTTTGTAAACATATTTCACATTTATTTCCTAAAACTAGTCAATTAAAATGTTATTAACATTTTTGTTCAGTCTTTTTCTCTTACAATGGTATATAAGTTGATAAAATTTAATTTTATTAATATCTGAAAGTCTTTTTCAATAGTGTTCCTTTGGATATGGTCACTCAGTAGTGATATAAAACCGAAATAAATTTTGTTTCATTTTTGTGAAGATGAATTTAAAAATTTTTTGGTTCTTTACATATAAAATATATATATATATATATATATATATATATATATATATATATATATATATATATAAAGAAAGAAAACAGTAAGATATATAATCCGGTGTTCTTATAGATATTTTATTTTTACAAAATAGTGCTCAATATAAATTTACAGAGCATTAATATTATAAATTAATTGATTTAAAAACTTTTTTTTTTTTTTTGCTACACAGTTCTAACCATGTTTCAAAAATGGAAGCTAAAAGCTACGAATTTAATTTTGTAATTAAATTAAAGACATTAGTTCCATTTCATCCTCAAGCGAATTTTGAAGTAACTTTTAAAATTACTGGGTTTTAAAAACACAGCTAAAATCATAATTCACGTTTCCAAGGTTACAGATAAATCCACTTCCACTAGAAAAGGGGTGTCTGTGTGTTCATTATGTCTGTATTTGGATGTATCAGTTATTAGCTACGTTTTGGTTGGGGGGTAGGGATGTATTTTTCAATGAAATCTAACATCCGTTAAATGCATGTCGTCTGGATTTTTTAAAATTTTATTGTTAACGGCAAAAAATTTTTATGGCATTTTTTTCCTATTTGTATATTTAAAGATTTTTGGGGTGTGTTTAGGTTAGAATACGTTTTTTATTTAACTACGATTTGAAAATATTTTCACTTTTAATTTTTAATATACTATATTTTTTTTAAGAACAATTAAAAATAATTAGAAATTATTTACAGTATGTAGAATTATTTTCACATCAAGTATATGTATGTAAATTATTAGGTTACAAATTTTTTTTTTTTAAATTTAAATATTATTTAAGTAAAAAATTTCAATGACATTAAAAAAAATAAAATACATTAATTTCACTGATTTAGTAAACTTTTTATTTTTTATATAAACCTAGTAATATATTATTTTCTCATGTAAGTACAAAGGACATGGGCCATTCAAAAATTTACATCTTCTTGCATTACATATTAATTTTATTTTACTGTAGGTGTTTTATTGGATTCTTTTAATTGCATGTAGTACTAAAAGGGGAGGTCTTTAGGTTAGAAAAACGTTTTATTTAATTACAATTTAAAAAGAAGTTTAGGTTAGAATTCATTTTTATTTAACTACAATTTTAATTACAACTTTAAAATATTTTCATTGTTATTTTTAATAGACTATATTTTTTTTTAATGGAAGTAAATGTATTAAAAAATTTACAGTAAGTAAAATTATTTTTCCATATCAAGTATATCACGATTTTTTAAAATTTTATATTTAAATATTATTTAAGTAAAATCTATGGCACTTAATAAAAAAAATAGCTAATTCATTTCTCTGATTTAGTAAACTTTATTTATTTATTTATTTATTTTTTTATATTTATATATATATATATATATATATATAAACTTAGTAATATATAGTTTCACATGTATGTACAAAAGACATGGGTCATGGGTTAGAATTCGTTTTAACTACAATTTTAAATACAACTTTAAAATATTTTCACTGTTATTTTAATAGACTATTTTTTTTTTCTAACCTAAACATCTTTTAAAATTGTAGTTAAATAAAACGTATTCTAACCTAAACACCTCTCAAAAAGTACTACCAGCACTTAAATGAATCCAATAAAATACCTACTGAAAAATGAAATTATGACGAAAATCTAGCAGATGTAGGCCATTGAATGACCTAATAATTTACATACTTATACTTGATGTGAAAATAATTCTACATACTGTAAGGGATTCTAATTACATTTAATTGTTCGTAAAAGAAATATAGTATATTAAAAATTAAAAGTGAAAATATTTCAAATCGTAGTTAAATAAAACGTATTCTAACCTAAACACACCCCAAAAATCTTTAAATATACAAATAGGAAAAAAATGCCCTAAGAATTTTTGCCGTTGACAATAAAATTTTAAAGAATCCAGATGACATGCATTTAACGGATGTTAGATTTCATTGAAAAATACATTCCTACCCCCTACCAAAACGTAGCTAATAACTGATATATCCAAATACAGACATAATGAACACACAGACACCTCTTTTCTAGTGGAAGTGGATTTATCTGTAACCTTGGAAACGTGAATTATGATTTTAGCTGTGTCTTTAAAATCCAGTAATTTTAAAAGTTACTTCAAAATTCGCTTGAGGATGAAATGGAACTAATGTCTTTAATTTAATTACAAAATTAAATTCATAGCTTTTAGCTTCCATTTTTGAAACATGGTCAGAACTGTGTAACGAAAAAAAAACATATTTTAAATCAATTAATTTATAATATATATATATATATATATATATATATATATATATATAAAATCTCAATTTAAAGAACTAATTGAGGGTAAGTGTGTTCCTTAAGTCTGATAAATCATTAATTTCATAAAGAATATGCAAGTTCTCTAGATCATCACATTTAATGAAAATCATTTCTTAAACTGAAGACAGCACACAAACAATGAATATTATAAAAAACTGTAAGTATCAAATAAAACGATCCTATATACCTTTCCTTGCTCATATTGTAAAAAGTAATAAATAAATTTAAGTCCAGAACAAAAAAAAAAAGTTGATTTGTATCTATTTGAAGAGGTTAAGATGTAACCACACGTTTTCAGTTTTTTTCCTTACACTGAGCTCAGTCATTTACCATTAGCAAGTGAATTTAGTTACATGTTAAACAAGACAAAAACTCCAAGATAGGTGTCACACTTTTTCTTTGTCATGTGCGTGTGCATGCACACAGACACAGTTTCTAAGTAGGTTTGTTAAATGTATTTAAAAATAACAGATTAGCAAGATTTTTCATTTCTAGCTAACTTTGTAGGTAACATGTTGACATGTACCTACTAACTTGGACTCAATGATTTTCTTTGTTCAACAAAAATAAAAAGTCAGTTTGTTATGACCCGTGTAATGCATGAATGGTCCCTTAAATCTAATTGATATTAAATTGATGTTTTACTGTAACTGCTGCTGCTACACACACACACACACATACATAAGTTATTTGACCCCTGTATTTTCCTTATATTTTCTAATTAATCATTCCAAATTTATTAACTCAGTATTAGAAAAAAAATGTTTAATTTGTGAATTGCTAATAAATAAAAGAGAATGAATCTTATTTATTCCCATATTTAACAATACTTTATTAATGATTTTTTTATAAGTATTGAATGTCCTCTACCCAACTTCAACTAGGAATTAGTTTGTCATTTGGCATCAATCACTGCTAAATAGACATTTTCTTCAACTCTTGACTGATATTTTTTAATCATTCTTTTAGGCAAAATCATTCCAAATCCTTTAAATTGGTATCTGTTTATGAACAGTGATTTTTCAGCTCTTGCCATAGTTCCAATTCCATTGGACTTAAGACAGCTATTTCATTAATCTAACTTAATTCTTTTTCAACTATTCTGAGGTTGTTTTTGAGTTAGGTGTTTGGTCAGTTTCTTGTTGGAAGATGAATTGCCTACCAAGATGGACAGAAGAGGAGAAATGATTTTTCAAAAGAATACACTGATATTTTAGCAGTTATATTTTTCACTCCATTCTGCTAAGTTTCCTGTTACCTACTGTGCTAAAACAACTTCTCATGAAATAATGTATCCACTGTTATGCTTTAATGTTGGGACCACAGTACCAGACTAACTTTTTTCACCTGTGTCCTGTCCTGGAACTATGCCAAAAAACAACTTTAATCATCTCGTCAAAATTTAATCTACCCTCAGATCGAAGATCCAATGTTTTTTCTTTATCATTTATATTTGTTGTTGGCATAATAAAAACACCATGAGCATGTTTAAGAAATTAATTAGAAAAGCAAAAATAGTAAAATTTTAAAACTATAAATACAAAAAATATATTAAATTTTACTGTAATTTTTATAAGAATAACATCTTTATTTTTATTTAAACATTTCAGTTAAACCACCTTGAACAATTTTATATGGAAATGTTCTTAATTTTCATGTTCAGAGTATCTTTTATCAAACTTTAGGTATTGTCTCTATTCATTCATTTTCTATATAAAGAATATTATTATATTATATATTTTCTATATAAAAGAATATTATTTCTTCCAACTATTCACAATTAAAAAAAATTTTTTGAAAGTCTTTATGAAAAATAATTTCCTTTACAACTACCTATCTTGCATCATGGCTAAATTGACTGTGTGTGTTTATCATTTTTAAAATTCTCCCTTATATTTTCAATTTAGTTTATGAGCAAAAACATAACATAAATGTTGTTTGTTAATGATTTTTTGACAAAAACTATAATTTTCTTTGTTTATTAAAGCAGAATTAGTTCTTACAATTAGATCAACCCATCCTTGAAATCCTTATTGGTTCAATGTTTTCAAAATTGTCTATAGATGTGTAAATCTGTTTCAGAATTCTTTAGATTTATCTGGATGTCTTTTATGATTGATTTTCTGTTGGCTGAAACTTCCCTTATGATTTTAATCATTTCATATATTGGAATCTTCCTTGGACAATACATTTTTGCACATGTTAATACAGTATCAATTTATTCCCATTTATTGAAGGTAGATAAAGACAGTAAAACAGTGTAGTCAAACTGTTTTGAAATTTTCTTGTAGTATTCCCCAGGTTAATAAGCCTCTATCAATTCCTTTTTCAAGTTTTTAGAGTGTTCTTTAGTCTAAGTCATGATTTCAAAAATGCATATTTTTAAAATAAATTTATATATATCTTCTAAAATAATGTTAAACATTACAAGAAACTTTAAGAATGACTAACTTTTAGCTTTTTTTATTGCTTAATATACTATCCAACTTATTTTCCAGTGGGTTTAAAATACTTATAAAAAAATCTATTGTTGCTGATTATGAAAATAATAATATTCCCTTTTATTTATTATTAATTCAAATATTTACCTGTTTTATCAACACTAAGTAGATAAATGTCATCAAAATATGGAAAATAACGGTTGAATACTTTGCCTAAAATATGTGTGTGTGTGTGTATATATGTTGGAAAGAAAGTTCTGTTGCATTTGAAAAGTAACAATTGCTTCATTGGTCTTAATAAATATATTTAATCAAGAAAACATTTCACCTCATTATTAAAAACATAATCCCATCTATCTGGCAAATTGTTGATCCATTGGTTGTATAATTATTCAAGTTTCAATGTAAAGAAACAATCAGTTTTAACTTCTTCACAGTTAATAAATGACTTTCCATCTAAAAATGTTGCAATGATCTAAATGGATGAGTCATATAGAGCAAGGTCAGGAAAGTAAGGATGATGGGGTAAAACTTTCATATTTAGTGCCATAATTTGATCCTGGGTGACTTAGGTAACATGTGGTCATGAATTAGCATGAAAGAGCAATATGTCTTAATGATTAACCAATAACATATGCCTCCAGTTGACAACAATACTTCTGTTTTGTTTTAGTTTAGTACTACATGATATATTAAGCCCTTCATATCCCACCAAATACAGAGTGTAACATTTTTTGTATGTGGTTTGGGGATGAACTCCCCTTTTTTAATGGTTGCTAACAGTTGTCATTTTGTTAGATATGATTATAGATAATTCTCTTTTCATCATCAGTGATGATTCTACCCAGGAAAAGGTTCAGTAGAAAATCTACTCTTCAACGATGAGCAGAGGGCAACTCCTTGATTAAACTGATGAGTCAGATGATGAGGTGCCCATTGACCAAGTATAGACACTTTTCCAAGTTCATAAAAGTATTTTATGATCAAAAATATGACTTATATTAAATTGTTTTGCTAATTTTCATGCTCGAGATTTTCCTTAATTACAGTTTATAGAAGCTCAATATCAACAGAACTTGTCATCAAGCTTGAGGGAAACTTACAAAAAAAATTCCTGATTGAAAATGACCAAACCATCACTGACATGTTCAGACACTTAAAACTTTATTTTCATTGACAGAATAAATATTGTTTTTTTGCTAAAGAGTCCTTTTTGAATTTATGCAGCATGCAGATATGGATCTGATCTAAATTCATTTTAATAGGGTAAAACTGATACAAAAATTTACCCACAATTTAAATAAATCAGCAATAAATTATTAGAAAATTAATGGTTATTTTATTGTAAGTATTGAAAAGGTACAATCAAAGTGGTCATGTCAAGAATGTAGCAGGAATTTATTTCCAACTTTGTGTGTGTGCTAAAGATGCATAGTTTATTTGTAATATTAAATAATTATTAGAAATAAAAAAATTTTATAATCTGCATATTCTTAGTAAAGGACAACAGGAACATGATTTATATATATTCACCTTTTGTAAGGTTATCTATTCAAGCCAATATAGAAGTCCAGTTTATTGATTTAGATCAAAATGTCATCTGAAGTCATGTTTGTGACACAATTATATTTACTGATCCCAAACCAAACTTTTAATAAGGATGGAATTGTATTGGGCTTGAAAGTCTATTTACTCTACTTGAACTTATATTTCATTTAATTTTATATTTCTTATATTTATATTAAATCATATTTCATAAATAGAAGATATCAATATCCAATGTATTAATAGTGAAAGGGAAACAAATTCAAGTTCTATGGAAGTAGAATTGTTTGTTAACAGTTTATTAGTCCACTCTCTTATCAAAGCTCAATTGAGGATGAGATGGGGACGTAGAACATCTGTCATTACCTCCTCATCATACCATTTCAGTAATTTACCAATTCAAATATCAGTCTGACACAATGTAGGTATAACAGGTCAAACGTTGGAAGCAAGGATCAATCAGTATATACCAGCTAATATTCACAAGGTTAAGGTAGACAATTTGTGTAGGTTTATGAATATAACTGGTTTGCCAATAGCTGAACAGTTGTTACAAAACCAGCAATGTGTCTGGTCTCACAACAAATACATTCTGAGGAATGAGCAAGACAAATTCTGAATTTCATTTGAAGGTGTTTGAATCAATTTATATTAAGTCCTACCAGCCATTTCTGTAAGCAGAAGGGGGTCAATATTAGGCTTAAATGTGATTAGCCTGTACTTGTTATATATTTTATATAAAATTTAGTCTTCAGTGTTTATTTTTAGTTGCTGTTCACATTTCTTGTTCTCAACTAAATTAAACTGGTTTAGCTGCTGTTTTGTTAATTGTGTTTTGATATTACCATTTACAGTAATGTTATTCTTATTTTAACATGTCCATTTTTATCACTTTAAATATGTTCTTTTCTAATACATATTTTGCTTCAATAGGATTTCCATATTATGTATACTTTCAATAAATTGTCACATTGACTCATTTACTGACTAGATTCACTAAGTGTTGTAAAGTTAGACTATTTTATTCTAAGGAACTATCTTGGCTGAACAGTGAACACTGACTTGTTTGGGTATTTTAAGAACAGTCTTTCTTTAACATTTTGACTTAGATTTAGTGACAGTTTTAATGGTATTACAGTTTTATGTTGAATAAAGCCTTATAATGAGTTGTGTATCTTCTCTCTATTATTGCAGTTTATACAACATAAAAGTATTCAAAGGATCTTTACTTTGAACCAACTGCAGACTTTTGCAAGAATAATGGAACAATTACTTAGACCAGAGGGGCTTGACTGTGGTCCCAGTTCAGAAAGTTCCAAACAATTATGGGAACATTTAAAATTTTCTTCTATTTATATCAAACAGTGGCAGAAAGAACTTGAGCCTCTTAACAAATTTTGTCTCCCTCAGGATTTACAGCACCATTTTTAGAATGCACAATGTATGAAAAGGCCAGCAATGTTTTACAGTCACAGTTTGTTAAAAAAAAAAACACCCACCCACTAGTTGGAGGTCAGCAAACAGAAGAGTCCTTGGATTAATATTTTCAGGCTCTGAAAATTTTAAGCAAGAATTGCAATTTTAGAGCAGTGACTGCAACATATCTGGACAAACACATTCAAAAGATGTCTTCATTGATAGTTTGCAGTCTCCTTTTATCCATCAACGATTATGGGAAAATAGTCTAACTTCACAACATCTTCCCACCCCTCTCAAAAGAATACTTATTTTACTTCTGGATTTTAGCAGTTCCAAATTTTTGTAATGATACAAGACATATTTTGCTACTGAGTTTATGCTACTGACAATAACTGCATGTCATATAAAACACATTTTATTTTTATTCTAAATTTTTACTAAATAGTGTGTATGTGTACAAATATATCAATTTTCATAATCCATCTGTAACCTTAAAATTATACAAAAAGATTTTTTTTTTTTTTTTTTAAGTTTATCAAATATCATGAGATTTTGCTTTGAGTAATTTTTAATCAATGGTAATGCATAAAAAATGAATAAGAATTTTTTACTTATATTCTTAGGCCTAAAAAATTTTAATATTTTTTGTGCTTAAGATTTGGATTGGGGAATCGGAGAGCTAAGTCCAAATTCCAGCCAAGTTCATTACATTTATTCACTTAAGTACTAATGCTGCCTCCCATCCCCAGTTATGAGTAAATAGCAGGACAGACTGGGTTCTATAGTGGGTGGCAATGGATCTAGGAAAAAGAAAACTCTGAATTCAAAACTGTATGTGGCCCTGGTGAAGCACATATTATGCAGCTATGGAAAGGATCATTCACATTGACTCAATGTTCTTGACTGCAAATTGATTTTGTACTTAAGTTGATCTTTTTCATTATGAACTTGAATTGTTCTTTGATATCATAGTGTACATTTTATTTTTGTAATCTTTAACTGATATATGAGTATATATCAGTATATCAAATGTGAAACTTTGTATGAGTTAGCTTTGTACTAAGGTTAAATTTACATATTTATTTACAATTATGAATTTGACTCAAATACTAACCCTGCTACTCCATTTGACAGACAAATCAAGTCAAATGACTTTTTTCCTATTATTCAGTGTAGGGCTAGTAAAGTTTAATAATTTTATCACTACCTCCACAGACAACAGATATTTCTGTTTATAACAACTTGTTTAAATCATGATTTAAAGTTGATTCTTGACAAGCTTTTGATATCTTGTATCTGTACATTTCAGTCTATTTGTGTATTTGCAAAATCAGTCTATTAGGATTTTCACAATGATGAATATATTTGTCTTTATTTGTTGCAAGTGTGAATCCTCCCCCATTCCCTTTCTAGTAAGAAGTTCCACTCGGATAGCTACTTCCTAAGAACTGCTGCTTTGTGGAACAAATTTCCAGGATGACGTTTTTCTAATCACTACAATCTTGAATTCTTCAAGTCTAGGAGTAACTGTTATCTTTCTTGTATAATCCCATGAACTTCATTTTTTGCTTTTTCTTACACAGCACCACACTGCCTTAAGGTAAAAAGATATATATGTGTGTGTATGTATGTGTGCGTGTGTATATGTATGTGTGTGTGCGTGTGTATATGTATGTATGTGTGTATATGTATGTGTGTGTGTTTGTGTATATGTATGTGTGTGTGTATATATATGTGTGTGTGTTTGTGTATATGTGTGTGTGTGTATATATATGTGTGTGTGTTTGTGTATATGTGTGTGTGTATATATATATGTGTGTGTGTTTGTGTATATATATATATATATATATGTGCTCTGAAATAGCAGAATGTAGTGATTCAAAATCAAACTAATCGTATAACAGAAAAAAAATCGAATGGCATTTTTTAAAATTTTTAGTGCATGAAACATAAAATTCTTTGATTATATTTTTTGTCTTTTCAATTTGTAGAAGCTAATTGAAATTAGTTGGGAATTAATAAATTCCTTTTGATTTTTTGTTTCAGCTTAAGTCTTATAAAATTTGATAAATTATGTACCCTACTGATGCGATGCAAAGATACAGACTTTTTTCTTTAAAGATTTAAGGCCTTCTTTACCTCTTATAGGATTCCAATAAAACACAGATCAACTGAACAATATCACCAAGCATTTGCATAATGCTACACATTTATTTATTTATTTAAAGCTAAAACAATATTTCAGCTTCAGTTCATTTCAAATAAATTTATTTTTTAAAGTAAATATATTTTTAAAATTATAATTATAAATATTAAAAAGAATAGAAAAAATGTGATTATAATAAAATATGTTAATTATGAAGAAATACTTTTGGCTAATTTAGTGTGTAGCATTCTATCTAGAGCAATTATTGTAATAGGAATAATTAAAATTTACTCTTTTCCAGAGGTTGACTCTGTGTTTTGTGATTCCTCACTCATCACAGCCCAGACAAGAATGAAAGTATTAATTATTACAGAATAAATGATTATTTCTGTAATAATTAATACAATTATTTTTATCTTGGTCCTAATAACTGAGGAATCATTAAACTCTATTTCTGAAACAATAAACTAATTATTTACATTGTTCTGGCTGTTGTCCTCATCTTTGTTGTCATATTAACACTGTTTCAGGAGTTGTATGCTCCAACCTTCTTCAGGTAATTGGAATTTTGAATCAAATCCTTTATTTTGTCTGCTGTTCTAGTTCATCATGCCATGCCTCTTCCAGATATCTCAGTATCAGTTATTTCACCTTTTTCCCTTATATTACAATGTTTATGTTTGTTTGTTTTTTTTTTTTTCCAGTAATGTTCTCTGTCTATTATTTCAACCTCATTCCACAGGAGCAATGATCTCCCTTTTCCCTCCATATATGAATATGGCAACAAACATGAGGTCAACAGTCCAAAAAGTGTAAATAATTGCAATACCTCATCTCAGATATATAGACAAAATAAAGTAACATTTAAGCATTATTTTTTCATTTTTTTTATTTTTTTTTACTTGAATTTATTTCAATTTTCTGTAAAATTTCATCATTTTCACTTCAAATTTTTATCTTGTTACAGTATATGTAAGACACCAATTGTCATATCTTGTTTCATACTTTGGATATGAATAGCAATTTAATAATGTAAGTAATAGTTGTTGAATTTTCTTTTCTTTCTCTCTCTCCCCTACTCCTAATTTTTTTAGGTGGGCCATATTCGGTTTTTGCTGGACGTGATGCATCAAGGGCATTGTCTATTTTCTCAGTCAGTCAATCTGCCATCAAAGATGATTATGATGACTTGAGTGATCTTACATCTGCTGAAATGAATAGAATACTGGAATGGGAATTGCAATTAACGGGTAAGTAGTGATAATCAGTTTTTATTTGATTACCTTTACTTTTCTTTTAAACTATTTATCAATTTGATTTTTTTTATCTCATTTTCTTATGCTATTTCTTTTCTGTTTCTGAATTGATTGATTTGTTTTTTATGGTTTATCAACTTTTTGCAAGTTATTTAAAGTGAAAAAAATATTTTTAGATTGTGGATGATAATGATTTACTGGTAGTCTTACTAATTAACCCACAGCCAAGAGGGAGAAGTGAATTCATACCTTTCCTATGGGTATTTGCATGTAAGTGAATATAACAAACCCATCTGGAATTGGAACTTTCTGATTTCTAATTCCAACCCATTACACTACTTGCACATCCAAGCTTACAGCACCTGGTATTCCCAAGCAGTCACTCATCTAGGCACTGACCAGGTTCACTGTTGCTTAATTGATTAAGTGATTGTATGAGAACCAGTGTTTAAATATGATATGGCCATACACCTTCTGTTTCTGAAGTTCATCTTTGTAAATTCATTCATGTTTAAGGATGATTTGAATTTTCAAGTAAATCTTTTTTTTTCTTTATAAATCATTTTGCATTAAATTCAAATCCTTCGAATATTACTCTTTTATGCAATTTTACTTTTATAATAACTGTCTTTCTTTTTATAAAGTCTATTATTGACTGGGTAGATTATAAAAAATAAGATTCTACTTTTTAAAAAGTTTACACTTTTAAATTTATGGAAGAGTAATTTTTAATTTATTGAAATACTGAAATTCTGGGATGAGGATTTATCATTATTTACATGCAGATGATTATTGTCCTCAGCAACAAAGTTGGGGACAAGAGACACATATAAATAATTTTAATACTTACCATATATTTCTGAGAACAAGACAACATTTAAATCCCAAAAATCACCCTAAAAAATTTATGGTCATCTTATACTACAATTCTAAAAAAGAAATCTTAAATTCTGAGTTTGTCAGTAGGCTAATCATGGCCTCATTGCAATAACCAATAATGTACATGAAAAGATTCACATTACTAAATAGACTGATAATAAAACCATTTCTACTTTATATATTATCTTCTCCCTCAGCTATGGATAAATTATAGGATCAAAAAACAATCCATACCAATGTGTTTCAAAAATCCATGCATATTCACTGAGAAAATGTAAAAAATGATTGCATTCACACAACCAAAATGTTTCTAAACTTTTAATAATCATCAAAAAGGTTAATTAAGTAGTAAAAACATTTAAATCTTAATATTCATTTCTCATTAAAATTCATTATCATTTTGGTATTATGTTAACAAAAGGGATTACATACAATCTTTATTTTTCAAATAAAAATCCTTTTACAGTAGTTGCATTTAAAACTTTTAGGATATAAAATTATTTATTTTCAATCAACTTATTAGTATTAATAAATAACCCTGTTACATGTATATCTAAAACCCATTGTACATTATCATACTATTATTAGTGGTATTTTGTGATTGTCGATGAAGTATAAGTAAATGGCCATTAGTACACTAGACTATTTGTAACAATTTTTGATATAGGAAAAGAAGAGGAAGAAAAATGAACAGTATTTGCAAGGGATCATGTGATGAAATGTAAACAAAATATTGGTTTCCCTTTCAATGTTGTTTTGTAACCTAATTTAATGTTAAAACTGCAATAATTTTTAAATATTTTTTTTTCATTTATTTTTTTCAGACTAATGTTTTTGTTAATCAATAAACATTTCAACCACTACAGGCCTAGGATAAATTCATTAAAATATCCATGAATTTTTTTTTGAACATTTCTTTTTAATCTCAATGGGCAGATTTTTTATTCTACTGTCCAAATATACAGTATTTAAATAAATAAATACATATTTAAAGTTTCATGAAATAATTTTTAACAGTTATAAAATTAAGCCTAGCTAGAAGTTTGTTTCTTTTTATCTTGTTATGTTTCCTACATTTCAATGTTTTTGTGTACAGAATTGCTTTTCATTTGCATTGTTCAGTAATTGGATATTAACTTATTTTAAAGGCCTTATCTGATTCTTTGTAATGTTTTAATGGAATAAATTCTCTATTTCTTTTAGTGTTTATGTGTATGCAAATACTTTTTCTTAACGTTCCTGTTGTTTCCAAGGCTAATACCCTTTTATTCTGTCCCACATTTTACAATTTACAGAAAATATTGAGCAAATGAAATTGAAACCTTTTATTGGTTTTACTTGAGAAAATATCTTCAATAAGTTTGTAAACTTATCTTTTATTACTTAAAACTTGAAGGATTATTTTCTACTAACAAAATGGTCCAAAGGATCACTCCTTCAAGTTTACCTTTGCTTACCTTTCTATCAATAGAATGTTTTTCATGTTGCCTTTTAGTTTTTTACCTCCCAAATATTTTATCAATTGTATACATTAGAATGTACAAAAGATAATCAATTCACTACAAATTTTATATTGTTTAAAAACTAAACAGCAAAATTATTCTTTTAAGCATATTTTATTGAAAAGTCTAGACATTTTATGTCTATTAAATTTAACCTTTGTTTTTTCTTAATTGTTCATGGTCAATGTAAAGTGTATTGGAATTTCAGATATGTCTAAATTGCATGCCATCATAAAAGCAAATATAAGCCAAAGGAAATAGATTGGTTTCTGTTATTGGAAAAATTTAAATTTCTGGAAAATAGACAGAGACTGGAAAACTATTTACAATATGTTTACAACGATTGAAAGAAGTGTTGAGATATTGTGAGTGGGGAAAGAGAGGGTTTGAAAAATGTCCATTGAAGATGTTTTCTCCACTGATAAAAGGTTTGACTGAATGTTTGATGAGGCATACAAGCATAAAATTCAGTTTTGCTATACATACAGACAAGAATCATCTGTGAATTCTTATAATATTGGAATATGGTATTCAAAAATTTAGTTATTTAACCAGCATGGAGGATCCAGAATATGGCCTAGGTGTATTTAGATATTACAATAAAACAATAAAAAATTTGAGATAATACCCATAATGGAGAAGAAAATCAAAAGCCATGGTCTTTTATTTTTGACATGTTGGGGAGTGGATACATCGAAGCTGTTCTGTTATGGTATATAGAACCGGATATTGGTAGATTAAGGAGATATGAAGAAATATTCTTATCAAAGAAAAGTAAACTCAATTATCAAGACAAAAAAGATTGGTCACATTGGAAAGAACTAAAATTATCAAAAGCTGAAGAAAATACTGGAAAAAGGAATATTAGAAAAGGTTAGCCAGGGTGGTTGCAAAAGGCTTCAGAGATTGTGGCAAGTTTGAAAGAATGGGTTTGGAACAAATTCTAACAATTAAGCTAATTTTCATTCTGATTGAAGGAATGTTTGACATCTCATGCCATGAGTTTGTAGAATATGAAATACAAGCTCAAAAATGAATCTGAAAGCAAGCATATACTTAAACAAAAATTGATTAAAAATTTAAGTCACTAAAGGAACATGGAGACTTGAGATTACTAAAATGGATTTATCTGTCGTTTGCAGATAAAAAAATAAGGAACATTTTAAAAAAGCCAAAAAAAAAGTTTTTGGGAAATTAAAAATTTAATTGTAAATCAGGAATCATTTCCAGATTGTATGCACATACAGAAAAGAAGAGAAAAAAATAAAATAAATCACATGTTTTGATGAAAATTATTCCAGTGTGACTATGACAATCATAATAAATGCAACTCATTATCAGTAATAGCTTATCCAAAATAAAAAGAGAATCTTTTTTTGGATTGGAGGCAAACAGATATCTACGAATATAGTGACATTGTGGAATCATTTAACGAAATAAGGAAGAAAATATTTTGTTTCAAGAAAAAAAACATTAAAATTTGAGAAAGCCTTTGGAATTTATATTCAAAACCAGAAGTTGTTAAAAACGTCAACCTGGTGAAATAGTTAAGACAGGCAATTAAATTATAGCATTCAACTTTGACATCAATATTTATTAAAGAAAATATTATTCTGCATGTGGATGCATTATCTCGGTTAAATTTAACATCGGTAAAAATGTTGAATTATTCAAAAATTGTGAGGATAGGCTTTTGCAATTGATAGAAACAGAAATATCATTAAATTCAGCTTAGGAAAGAAATTAGTTAGGATTCAGTATTCATAAGAATAAAGAATTTACATTCAACCCCAGAATGGCGGGAGGCCTTATAAATACAGGGAGTTAAATTAACTATAAAAAGAAATTTGCAAGCATGGTGGCCAGGTTATTTGAGAGACATGAAAAAGTATGTTAAAAAATGCCCAAAGTGTGCAGAAATAAAGAAATTTAGGCAAACTAAATTCACTCTTGGCCAAAAGAAATGGAACCATGGATCATGCCTACATCAAAAGTATAGGACTATTTTTTATATTAGTCAACTTGTATTGAGGTTGGCATAAAAATATTAAAGTTGTGAATAGAAAAGCTGCTAATGTGAAGCAGGTGTTGAGGATAGTGTTTTTGAGAAATGGAGTTTCAAAACTTGATCTCCAACAATGCACCTGAGTTTTGTGAAGAAAGTTTATGTGCATGGTTAAAACATATTGGCTGCATTCTATACAAACATCATCTTACCACACACACTCAAATGGAATTGCAGAGAGAATTGGTAAAAATGGGATTAAAAGCATTTTCTCCAGTGGATTGTGATATAGAGAGTTATTTACCCAGACTATTCCTAAGTTATAGAGCTATTCCATATGCAGGCAGAAGACAAAGCCATCCGCATTGATGGAAAGACAAATAAGAAATAAAATTGCAGTGTCATTTGCAATGAATGAAAGGGCATGGTATAGGAAAGACAAGGGTTTGAGTCCTGAAAAAGGCGAATTTTGTAGTGCAAAATGGATTTAACACAGCAGTGTTAACAAAGAAGGAACAGAGCATACTGGCTCACAAAGACCAATTCAGAACCACAAGAGAGCATGAAGTTGTGGAAAAAGAAGAGGAAGAGAAAGCAAAAGAACAGACAGTGTAAGAAAGGATGAATGAATCCAGTATTGAAAGTGATCAGGAAGACCACCAAAGAGATGAAAGTGGAAAACAGGAGAGGGAGGAGAGAATGAGTATATCCAGTAGAAGTGAAGAACAATCTGGGGATGAGTGATCGGAGATATGATTCAAATGAGGAGAATCAGTTAAGACCTAGATCTCTTATAAAAATAAATAGACACTCATTCTGAGAGACAGATGATACCTCCCAGAATTGTTCATAGAAGTCAGAGATCAACTAAAAGTATAGATTCAGTCTAGATTAGACTTAGATTCAGAGAGGGGTAGTGATATGTAAATGAGGTACTGTATAAAAGGCATTATCACTATACCTACAAGAAGTTATCTTCTCTTGACGAGAATACCTATCATAACAGAAGGTTTAATTTTTATAATTATACATCTTCCTTATTTTGTAAATCCTAAAAATGTTTTTGTAGTTTTTCTGAGATGTTTGCTGTTTTTTATTTATCAATTTATTTAGTCATTTTCATTTTACTTTTTTAATTTTGTTGCTTTTATTTCTGCCTTTTTTACTGATTATTTTTTTTTAATTTTTGTTTTAACTTTTTTTATTATATTTCAATTTTGACATTTGAGATGTATTCATTTTTAACAGTTTTCGAATTTCAGTTTTTATTTGTGTTGTTTTGTTGTTTTTTTCTTTTTCAGAAAAATACGACCAAATTGGACGATTACTGAAACCTGGTCAAGAGCCTGTAGATTACACAGATTCTGAAGAAGAAATAAGTGAAGAAAGAAAAGATGAAAAATTGAAAAATCAATAATTTTTTTTTCTAAAAGAAGTTTTAAATATTAAATAGGTGTTTAAAAGATGAATTCAAAGCCATAGACATTTCAATAATGAGTGTAAGCTTGCCTGAATGTGATTGAAATATCGACTGAAGTATGCCTATATGTCCTTATATTTTTATATCTGTATAACATATTTATCTACTAATATTTCTTTCGTCTTTGTTATAATGTTATTTTGTGATTATCTAACAACTGTAAAAACAACTTGGAAAAAAATTACATTTTATTTCTCTATAGAAATTGAGATTATATGAACATAAGTTTTGACAAAGAGAGAAACTAAACTGAAATGCAAAAAATTAGAGGCAGTAGTTGAATAGTTTCACCTTACTCCACATATAGAAAAGGACTCAGATGTACATGTATGATAGGTGAAGAGCTA
>CAHIKZ030001610.1:0-240000 GCA_903632075.3 Acanthosepion pharaonis
TATTTTCCATCTAATTTAGTTTTGCTGAAAATTAACTGAGGTTATTTAACTTTTAACTCAATTAAAATTTTTTTTGTCCAGTATTTCATTTTCTGTTACCTTCCCCTGTTGAAAAGTAACTGGACCTTCAGCCTGAGGAAAATGTCTGCTTACTTATCATTGTTACTCATAAAACATGCTTTTCAAATTGGTTCTATGTTCAATTTCCAATCAATAATATGGTTATTAATCAATAATTCAATTCTGTACCTTGTATTCATCGTCATCATAATTTGACTCAAATTATGAAAAGGTTGTTTTAATATGAGTTGTTTATCATGATATCATAGGCAGGATTTAGGAAACAAATTCATCCAATCTTTTCATTCACTTTAATAATAATTTTTTTTTTTTTTTATAAAGACCACAGTCTGATGATTACTGAGTAGGAAATTAAGAAACAGACTTCTATTTTGCTAATAATTGCATTTAAATCTGATATCTACATGCAGGGTTTTGGATTTATCATTGCCCATTGACCTTACCCATACTCCATAACAGTCAATATCAGATTTAGTGATTTTCTGCATTAATCAAATATTTCTGGCAATAAGGAAAACATAAAACTTTTTTTCTTATTTTTATCTGAAATATGCTTGTGCAAGTTTCAACATTCAATTTGTCTGTCGTACATTAAAAATCAGGAAGAAATGGATCGTCGGTGGCCAGGAATTAAATCCAGTATTACTGACAGAATAGAACTTCTATATGATTATCATACCTTCTCCCCACCCCCTATCATGACCGTATTTAATTTCTTAACGAATTTACTATGATATTTTGTTATTCTTTCTTGATCTTTTTTAATCTTCACTTAGTTGCATATACTTTGTTGGTAGAGAGGCATTTACTATTTTAAGTAAAAGTATTTATGGTTTTTAGGATTACTAGATAATTGGAGAAAAAAAATTAATAAAATATGTTTAGTTTGTTAATCTGGTTGCTGCCTCTCCCAAAAAATCTTTTTGCCCAATGATAAAACAGTTGCAGCCATCTTGTAAAAGCTGAATGTGTCAATCTGTGTGTATAACTTCATAGTTGATCTTTATTCTTTAAATTGTCTTTTATGTCTGTGTAAAGAGGCAGTCAGAATCTGTTTCAAAGGGGTTTTTTTCTTATCCTTTTCCAGCTTGTCATTCTTAAATGGTTACCTTAATTCCTTGTTTATTTTCTACAAGTCAAGTGACTCCTAAGTGGGCATTCACTCGCTTAATGCAAACTCAAGTTGGTCGACAAACAACACTTGTACAGCATTTAGAATTCTTCTTCCCCACTTTCATGTTTAATTTATTTAACATTTATTGGTGGAAGATATTTTGCTTTTTTGCTTTTTTTTTTTTTTAAATGACTCTTGAATTTTTTTTCTTGTTCAATTCTTTTTTTTTTTTATTTAAATTATTTATTAAAACTTTCATAAAAAAATAATTTTTTTTTTGTGTTGAACTGCTTTGTAAATCTGATCAACCCCCATTTTGACCCCAGAAAAAAAAAAGAAATAAAAAAGAGTTACTTGAAAAGCATTTTTGCATGAAAGAATAAAAGTTCACATCTTAACAGATTTTTGTTCTCTGCGGCTGTCAAGTATTATTTCAAAGAACTCGTATTGTGTGTGTGGAGATACTTTGTTACTTTAAATTTAACAAGGACAATTGAAAAAAAATGTTTTTTTTTTTTTTAATTAAAAAGACAGAATTCTTGTGGCCTGTATCCATTACATTTGCCTCTGTGTGAATCTAGTAGTAGAAATCAGTTTATTTCACAAGATAATATTAGAGCATCCTGTTTGGTCGGAGACTGAGGACCCTACAGAGTGCAGTCCATATGGAGTTTGTGCACTGCCCAGACCACATGGCTTTCCTCATGGCTACACCAACAAAATCCAAAGGAAATCAGAGCATTACATTTGGGGCCAGACTTGGCTGCAAGATCTGCTATAACTTTTGTGTGTGTATACATATATACACAGCTGGGCACTCATATTCAAGGATACCCATCTACTTGGGCAGCTAGCCAATCCCTGGTGCAGACACTTCCTCAGGCACATTTGTGTTTATTCAACACCAACAGAGCCCACCTGTGGTTTATGCTGACTAGACCTCAGTTCTGAGGAAAAGCGTGTTGTCTAGTGTGATCAACAATTTGAATAAGGCCACCTTGGCTCAACCTTGGCCCAGATGACTTATGAATTTGTGCTAGCACAGCTGTCGATGACCCCTGAGAGTTCCAGTTACCCAATTTCACTCACAAGGCTTGGATCAACCCATAATATTGTTTTTCAGGCACTTTCAAAGGTGCTGCATGCTGGGATTTCGACCCTGTCCAGTCTGATAACATCAGGAATTTCTCCTTCCTGACAAATCAACCATGGTGAGATTCAAACCCTTTTTTAAAATCAGAATGCAAACATTCCAACCACTCGGACATGTGCTCAAACTCTTTAAATAAAAAAACACAAAAGTAATCAGGTGTTGATAACAATTGTCAATTCTTTATAATTCAATTTAATATGTCAGGAATATTTGTTATATGATTTAAAAGAAAAATTGTCGTCATTCCTTTATGTAAAATTTAGTTGCTGTTGAGAAAATAAATTCAATCCTTGCATGTCAATCTCTTTCACATTACTATTTAAATTATTGAAGAAAAAATTATTCCACAATGGCTGAAATATTGCAATATCAACAATAAAAGTTTTAAATAATAAATATTGCAAAGCTTTCTTCAAAATCATTTCTGGATACAAATCTGAGGTCCTATTGTTTTATTTATCTATATCAGAAATATTGCCAGAATACAAAATAGAAATGCATTATCTGTCTCTTTTTCTTCCTGAGTTTTTATTTTAGATTTTACATTATTTTGAATTATTAATATTCATCTTTTTTATATAAGGCACAATGTTTTACTTCTCAAAACCTCCGGCCTCCCTTTGATTTCACTCTGGGGGTTTTAGACTGTTCAAGTTCCAAGGAACAAATTTTCAATGGATGTAAGTTGAAATTATCTATTTAAGAAATTTCAAATTTTTCTCCACTGAATCTTTTTAATCTTTTTATTAAATGGTTCAGTTCAACATTCCAACTACCTTAATCAGTTAAGAGCGGACATATAAAAAAAAGCATCAGTAAATATTGATACAAAGATTCTGCCAATAGAACTAGAAATAATGTTAAATAGAACCTGAGAAAAATTGTTTTGAAAGTGGAACTCATATTTACATGAACATTTAATTACTTTGGATCAACTTGCCTATATAATACAACTCATTTCATCCCTCAAAAGTTATACTGCACCTATGTCTTAACCTGACATGGTTTTAAAATAAAATGACCAAAAATAACTAAATACAAAATTCTATGAATACCAATTGTAAAGGATTTGCTTTAGCATAATAAGTGGAAAGCTCTACTTAGTTATTCTTCACATTCTGCAACTATTAAATAGTGTCAATTATAAAATGCAAAATAACAAGTTAGATTTGTAAGACAGTCTTGTCTTATCAGAAACATATTGAAGTTCTCATTGAATCCACTATGAGAGAATTGAATTCATCATTAAATATGGCAGCCACAATCTTAAAATTGATATTTATAAAGATGATTTTTAAAAATTCAAGAAGATTGGAAACTGTTCATTTTCTTTTACAAAGATAGTGAAGAAAAAACAATAAATTCAATAAGCATCAATTTTTTGTTGAACTTGGTTGTCTTTTCAGAATTTGATGATACAATTCATAAATTGGCAGCAAATCAAAATACAAAATTTTAAATATCTGGACAGATGTTTATCTTTGACATTCTTTTTCTTCTTTTTTTCTATTGCATTGTTTTAGAGTAAAAATGGCTTATCAAGTCTAAAAAAGGATCTAAAGGGATTGTCAATGGTTACAAATCCTAGAAAATCATTATGTGAACTTTGTTATTCTTGAAGAGAGTTGTTGATATTTTTGGTTAACACATAAGAAAACAAAGTCTTAGAAAATTTACATAACAAAATAAAATGAATTAAAAAAAAGAAGAGAAAAACTTTTCATTGAATTACCTAAAATGAGTAGATTGTATAGGTGGTTGATAGAACAATATTTTATGGATTGAATTAATAGAGCTTTGGTATGAGACTTTATTTTTATGAAGGATCAACTGAACTGGATGAGCAGAATTATCGTCTAATTTGGGTACACAGTATCATTTCACAAAAATTTTGAGTTCTATACAAACCTTTGAACCTCCATTTGGAGAACTCTGTTCTAGAGGAAAAGAATAACATTAGATATCTTATTTATTCTATAAAAACCAATCTGTGAAAAATAATTTGAACAAAAACTGGAAAAAGAATATTTAGTTTCTGATGAATATGTTTGAAAAATGAAAGATTTTTTTATGATTATTATTGAGTTAATAACTGTCCAAATAATAATAAAAGAAACTTTTATGGTCAAGCAGAAAGCCTAATGCTTGAATAAAAGACTGAGAAAAAATTATCAACCAAACCGATATTTTGTTGATAAACATAGATCTTTAAACAGATAAAAAAAAATACAAATTTCTGAGAAAAGTTAAAAGAAAAAACATATTTTTAAGTTTTAAAACAAAAAAATAAATACTTTTCATATATTGATCAATTTCAATATAAAAAAAAAAAAAAAAAAAAAAATAAATTTTAATATTGAAAAATTAAATGTATATAATAAAAAAATATTTCATCAAAATGAGACAGATCATTAGCCCTGAAAATTCTCTCAAAAATAAAAACAAACATCTGAGGAGGAACAATGAAATCCATCAGTTGAAAAATTATAAAGAAGATGATATTTACAAATACCTCAGGGATACATTTTCATTATTTACAAAAACATACTTTATATATTTTTTTGTTTATAAAAAAAATAAATAAAAATTAATTTAGTGTCAAAAAAATTACAACAATAATAATTATAATTAATTCATTCTTTCTAAACCAATGAGAATCAACTCCACTTTTCTCCTCTACACACACAAACATGACATTCTCATATCAGACAAGCAGTTCACACAGACAGGTTCATAAATGGGTGTCAACAAAAAAAATTTTCCCTTTTTCTTTTCAGGCCATTTAGTAACATTTATCTTTTAGCACTCAACAAAATTTCAAAGTAAGAAAACCCCAGACACTTGCATTTTTCTAAATTATCTGGACATTCATTACACACATCTATAAAAAATATATGAGAAAGATTGTATACACTTTGCCTATTCTTTATCTTATCAGTCTATTGGCTTCTGATCCATATTTGATCTACATTTAACCCCAAACTCACAATTTTACTCAGTATTACTGTCTCTTGTATGTCCAATACCACATAACTGATTGATAATAAATAATGCTCATTTTATTATTTCCACATCTAGCTTTTTTTTTTCATTTTTATGAGTATTTTTGTATATATAAACAAGAAAATTGGTTCCCAATAGCATTTATTCAAACATATTGATTCAAGAAGATAAATTGAAATAAGAATTAAATTTATGCTGTAAGCAATTTTAATACACAACAGTTTGATATTTACTGTATCATTGCATATTTGTTTAGTTGGTAGGAAGAAAACATGAGTCAGCACCAATATTTGCTCTCACTATAATAGTCTCTTGTTTCCTGTGATATATTATTGGTAACTTGATGTGTCAATTTGCAATAGCCTTATTAGCTCCCACAAGACAACAAAGACAAGACAATTTATTCCTTGTTCGACAATAAGAATATGATAGTCATCATTTACAAATTGCTGGCTTACTTATAATCTAATTCCATATCTTATCATGCAATGAAAATTTAACAGGCTCCGAAATGACTGTATTTCTTTTATGACACACACTGTGAAAGGCTTATAAATAAAGAGGTTGTTAGATTCTTGAGAACAATTTACCTGATCATTTATGCCACTTGAGGATCAGATGACCTTGACAAGGATGCTGACTGGTTTCATGGCATTATTATCCAAGTGCAAGAATATCAGATCTGGTATGTAAAGATCCAGTTTGTGTTTTGGGATTAAGAAATTGAAACTGCCTTCAAGTATAAGAAATGTAGGAGATCACCACTGACTGGACATTGAAAGTGCTAAAAAGTAATTTAAATATATTCACTTGTGGTTCCTTCAAGAGTCTGGAGATGACACAAGTGAGAAAGACAGTATTAAATATTCATAAGGCATGTTTGGTGCTTCTATCATTGAGGACAAAGCATGCATCTGAAGGAAATTAAATGAAAGATATGTACCCCCAGTTTTTGGTGCATTATGTGGAATTTCTGCATCATATATATTGTGTAATGTGTACTAAATTTCTGGGGGAAAATGCTCAATATTGGAGATGAGTGTTTGTACATACAGTGTGGATATAAGAATCAACAGTGCATGGTGACTTTCAGGACCTTTCACATCACAAAAGGAGGAAAGACACTGAATCTTAAGATAGCTTGATGTGTAAAATTCACTTATAATTTTGATTTTCATGTCCATCCTAATTACACAGACACACCACTGGTTATAAGTCATTTTTCTGCACCATTTAGGCCTTCTTAAAAGTCTCTCAAACATGGAGAGTGATGGGTCTTATCCTATTAGTCTTTTCCATAACATGTAAGCTAGAGGTTTGAATTTTCTCCTTCAAGTTTGGTTGTTCTATCAAGGATAGAGTGTTAAGTCTACCCTGCTATATAACCATATGTAGTAGGAGGAGGAGCAGAAAAGTATGTCATTCCCAATAGATTTTATTGCTAAATTACCGCAGCCACCTAAGCCAAAATTTGAACTCTGCAAAATGTTATCATTTGTATTTATATACATGAAATGTGTTTATGACTATAAAGCAACCCACTGGTTTCAGTGATAAATTACAGTATAAATTTTATACTATATATATAAAAGTGTATGATTTTTGCCTTTTCACATTTCAAAAAGTGCAAAATTTGTGACCTTAATCAGTCACATTTAATACTAATGCATTACTGATGCATTAAACATGTAAGTTTAAAATCATTCTGCATAGATTGTTATAGGAATTACGTTTAACTAGTTTATTGATGCTGTGAAAAATTGATGGAAATATTTAATTAATCTTGTAATTGCTTTGTATATATAAAATATAAAAAACATTAATATTGCTCTACTTATACTCAAACTAACATTTTACACATCATTGAATAATTATGGATTTTGCCATTAAATAGAGAGGAACAATTCACTCATCTTTCTGGATTATTCTGATAACAAAGAAGTTAATTGATTGATTTTATGATATGTCAACCTTTGTTAAGTTATTTAATGCCAATACTGGTCTTTTGGTCAACTTTTTTTTCCATCCAGAACTAAATACAGAAATTTTATAGCACAAAAATTAGAATGAGTTAATAGTTTCAATGTCAGCCTCATTATATATATATATATATATATATATATATATATATATATGATTTTAGTGAATTTATTGAAAATAATGAACAGCAGTATTTCTTGGATTATGCTTAAACATTTGTAAAATGTATTAAGCATTTAGAAGATAGGCGTTTTGTCTCAGTTTTTTTAATGTTTGCCTATATAATGACATTCTGGTGGTGCAGGTAAATGAAAAAGTAGTTATGACTGTATTGCTAAACAAAGAATATTGAACCAGATTCAGGTATTTAGATTTTCTTCTTACAGTTTTTGGCCACTACATCACTCTCCTTTCCCCTTGGAACCATAATCATTTTCTGCACTATCAAACTAAATATTTATGCTTGTATGCAATGACAAATTTTGCAATTTTTAAAAAGTTTGTCTAAGAAAAGTTTAGCACTCACTCTACCTTGTTCTGCATTGAAAAATAGAATTGCAAGAGGTTAGAACATAATGGAAGTGTTACTGACAGGACAGAATTATTACACACACACACACACATATATATATATATATATATATATATATATATATGACAATTTTTTTCATGCCAAGAAAAGTGATAAAACCACTATGTCACAAAGGTTACTGAGAGTGAAAGAAACTAAGAAAACATTATTGAGGAGAGAGAAAAATAAAAGAACAGGACGCATAGAGGGGGAAGATGAATTCTGTTTGAATAGTGACAATGAAGAGTTACTATTATTTACTATCAGACTAATATTCTCATCTTTGTTGTTATAGTCACAATGTTTCTTCCATTGTTCCCTCCATTTTTGTTTGGGATGATAGCTTCAATGGTTAAAATTTTGGCTGGTGAATTTGATGGCGTAATAATTCAATCTCTGCGCTGAGTAGTACAGATATATTTAGACTCAGTGGAAACAAGACCACTAATAACAATCAAAATGAAAATATCCCTCGACATGGATAGTGGAAATGGAATAATCTACCCCCATTGCTTAAATAAAAGCCTCAGTTCAGAATTCTTTGTAGGTTACATGGATTGATGCATACCTAAAGGAGGTCATAAAGTGCAATTGACAAAGTACTGCATTTGTGATGATAAAGGATTTATTTAGGTATATTAATACTTTTAAGGTGTATTATGGCAGTTTAACAATTATTATAATTATAAAAGTAATAATAACAGGAAGCTCAGAGTAATGAGAATTTGATATAACATAGGATTTTTCATTTTTGGATGTCAACCAACAAATTATTTCAGATTTGATGAAATGAAGAATTCTTATATACCTTACAGTTGTAAAATAACAGGAAAATATTTAAGAATAAGTCCATAGTTAATTCTTTCTCGGTCTTCAGGCAAAGAAGAAATAGGTATAATTGAAAAGATGCTGCTTCTAATCTCTCTTGGATTATTTGAGGGAATGGTGAATTGGGGTAGACTACGTATAAAGCTGACGTAATCATTTCAAACAAACATTGAAATATGAGGAGAAGGTTTAAAAAAAAAACATGACTCACCTTTATTTCACAGAGCCCAATTTTTAAATCATTTGCCAAGGAACAAAATCTTATCAGAATTTTCCAATTTTAGGAAAGCAGCACATCAAGGCAGAAATGCTTGTTTCATTTTGTTAACAATTATAATAATAAAAATATACATTTCCAAACATGATTATGAATGAACTGTTGCAGTCTCAAACTGAGTGAATCCAAATTAGAAAAAGAACAAAAAAAAAGGTTATTTCAACTCTGCATTTGAAATATCTTAACTATAATTACTATGGTGAAATGTATTCAGCTCCGCACAATGGTAGGATGTGACACAATGCTGGTTTAACATTTATCACTCTGTATGTGACTTTATTTGCTGTGTTGATTTCCAGTCTGTGGGAATGACTGCAAAAGTTTTCCCCATCCCTTTTTATAGGAAAATATCCACAAAATGCATGCTGGGATACTTTTGTTAGTCATTAAAATAGGATGATTTCCAGTTTAACTTGACCAATCCAGATCTACCTTGTCTCTAAGGAACATCAATGGGTTCACTTGTCTAACCTAGCTTTTCTGCATAGACATTAATTCATGGTTTGTAAACCTTTTTGCTTTCTTGCATGTGAATTTACTTTACTTATGTTGTTTGCTTGCTTGTCTGATAATATTTTATTTTTCCCTCTTTCTTTCTGTTACAAATATTATTAATTCTGTTTGCTGAACTGTTGTGTTATTTATTTTGAATTTGGACCATGACATTTATCTTAACATGCTGTATAAAAAGTTTATGCTGCCACTGAAGTTAACCCTGATCCCTGAACAACAGTGTGTTTGAATTTCATAGTTGTGTTCTTATATCCTGCTATGGCAACGGAAAACAACTTTGAGTGAAATTAACAATAAGTATACTCCAATTGGATATTGGTGTTTATGGCTCTCTCCTACTTCCTAACTAAGTTATATTTGTCTCTTTACTATCCCTCCCAGTCTCTGTTTTTTCCATCCATTTACACAAGCTTGTTAGGTTGATTAGCAGCTTTTTCTCTCTCTCTTTCCTCCAATATGCTCTGCAAGTGTCACATTATCTGAAACCTCTTCCCCTCAGATTCAATAAAGCTAAAGAATCACAAAGAACTGTACAAGATAATAGAAACTGCATGACTTGAGAATTTTAGACTTGAGCTTAAATGGATTGTACGTGGAACTTGAAAAGAAAATAATGACATAATCAACATGGTGATAATCCATACTACTTCAAATGAAAGGTTAGAAAGGAAACCCCTGTCAGTAATAGAAAGTGCAATAACAGCTACTGGACTTTAAAAACCCATTTTCCTGAAAAAACTGTTTTCAGATAAAGATTTTTATGTTTCAACTGAAAGCAGTACTGGCTTCTTAGTGAATGTATGTCAAATGTTTCCTCATAAGGAAATGGTTAATATTACCATTGAGTCATGATTTGCAAGCTAATCTGATAAACCGTTACTTTTGTAGTGAGTTCCATACTTGTGGGCTTGTTTCAAATTCAGCTAAATAAAAAAACTGTCTCAGCATGGAACAGTGGTTAGTAAATTAGCCTTACAGACCCCATTAGTATTGTTGTATCCTTGCTCCTCACAAGCTACCTGACATTTATGTGTTTTTTATAGACTAAGCAAAATTTAGTAAATATACATTGTGTACCTTGCTATGCAATCATGATTAGCAAGCTTATCTCAGAGATAATGATCTGTATTAATTGTGATCCTCACTAGGTGCCTTACGGTAAAGCTGAGTAAATATCGATGAAGAAGAAATATAAATAAGAAAAGCAATCTGGATTACGTGATTACATCTCTTGTCCCATTGTAGAATGCTGAGCATGGTTATTGAATGAAAAAAAAAAAAAAACTTTCTGTACTTTCTGATGTTCATTTTGCCTTTCGTCTTCTTTGAAACCAGAATGTTCGTAATTCCATTTCCAGCTGGGAATGCTTTTCGACCGTCTTCAATGAAAAAAGAAAATTGAACCCTCTGCCGCTTACTTGCTATGCATATGTAAAATCTCTTATTTCCTCCCTCAAGCTTTTATCTGCTGTGGGAAAAAGGTTTCAGTTGAAGTGTGATGAAGAGGGTCAGGCTGTATTGGAGTGTGAATTTTTCCTCCCTCAGCCTAGGCTGTTTACTTTCAAGAGAATAAGACATTTGTAAGGTGGTTGCTATTTTTTTATTTATTTTTTTTAATACTTCTCTTGTGAAGGCTGAGATGCATTGATATTTTATGTGCTTTCTTCATAGGATTGCTTTAGCACAGGCTGCAGCTACTCAAACAAAAAAAAATAACTAGTGCATTTGGTTTAAAATATTTTACTTGTCATGTTAAATATAATTCTGTGTCTGTTTACTTTTTTTTTTTTTAAGTTTTACATGAAAAATGTTTCACTGTTCTTATTACTAGTTTTGCTCCATCTTATTATTATTGCTTTTCAGATTAAACATTTTCAATATTATCTTATTACTAATTTTATTTCATTTTATTAGTTTATTTTTTTCTCAAAATGAATTTTCAATATTTTGGGGGATTTTTTTACAAGTTTATTTCATATTATTAAGGTTCTTTTTTAAATGATGCATTTTCATGATTATCATTTTTCTCGCTAGTTTTCCTTCACAAAGAAAATAGTATTGAATATCTTGAAATCTGCCCCCCCTCCAACGAATGGCAGCAAATCTCCACAAAGATCAAGAAGAGACTTGAAGCAACAGAAATGTGGCTCTACAGAAAGATACAGAGGATACTATGGAGCAAATAGTGGAGCAATGACAAGGTTTCAGAGAAAATGGAAACATACTGAACATCAGGAAGCAGTAGTTGAAATTTCTGTGGCATTTAATGAGGAAGGATGGTTTGGAAAATCTAATACACACAGGAAAGATTTAGGGAAAGAAGAAAGGAGTACATAACATACTTGATAGGCTTGAGAAAGTGGATGGTACAACAGAGTTTGGGAGAAAAAAGACAAAATTTTTTATGATCTACAAGTGACAAGAAGATGTCAGTGGCCATGATAGCTGACATTCTGAAGGGCTTGGCACATAAAAGAAGAATCTGGATCTATGAACCTTTCAACTGTTAGAGTAAACCTGTCAGTCAGTTATGTGTTATGTGTGGTACACACTTAGGTGATCATGTATCTTTTAATACATGACTGATGATGCAGATTTTTTTCCTGCAGGAGGTTGCCATTTCTTTCTGTGATAGAAAAGTTACCATATAAGGCTATAGAACCCAGTCTGTTCTGCTTTTTACCCATAGCTGAATGGAGAAGATGATGATTCCTACCTTTCCCTAGGGTATTAGCACATAAGTGAATGTAATGGATTCGACTGGAATTCGAACTTCACTCTCTGATTCCTCAATTCAAGCCACTATGCATTACTCTGCCATGCCTCCTATAAACCTATAAAAAATCAGAAAATAAAGTAGCTTCTCGTTAAACTAGAACTCGCAAAAGCATAGATTTTTTTTCCCAACTGTTTTAACCAGGAAAGTGTCAATAATTAAACATTTGCTTTCACTCTAATATTTTTGCTTTGCTCCTTCATAATAACAGATAAGAGTCAGTTGTTTGAAAGTGTTCTGATAAAATTAACATTAATAGAATTAGATTAGAAATAAAATTTAAAGTCTTCTGCTCTTTACAGATGTTTGGTAAATTATTTCCATTTTCCATGAATTATATGGACAGACATAGTTTGTCTTTGTTGTTTTCATCATATTTCAGTTTTTGGAGTTCTTTGGATTTCATTTGGAGAAAATTGTACCTGATATTCTGTGAGTGATGCCAAGTTTTCTTCCTGGGTTCTTGTCTCTTCAAGAGGAACTCTATTCACAGAGCCAAGTGCTCATACAGGAAATTGGGGATTCATAATTGAATATACTTGATCGTATATCAATAGAAAATTGCTTGTATGCTTATTTTTGTAGCAATATGAAATAACATCACTTTTAAAAATGCTTTCAGCTTTCTTGAGAACTAGCTCCCATATAGAGTTCTACTCTTCATTTACTAAAGTAATTGGACACACACATTTTCTAGTGCCTTTACATTTACACACCTTCTAGATTCTTGTCTGTTTTAACCCTGCTCCAGAGAATACTATATACTTTCATATATGCTCTTCTATGCCTGATTTTATTATCTCCCTTAGATATTACTAAAAATTATGAGATTCAAGTTTCAGTATTCTCAGAAGAAATCTAATTAATAGATGATCTCAAATCTGATTTAAAAAAAAAAAAAAGGTTAGGATACTAATATAAATAAATTGTAGAATAATTAAATTATTATGATTTTTTTAATATTATTATAATAAATGCTTTTGTGTGATGATAATAATCAAGAAGACAAGGTAAATTAACTGTTAATCCAGATGATCAATGTATAGAAAACATGGGAGAAATTTTCTAGTGGTTGGACATATGTTAACTGGCCAGTTGTCATTCTTCATTTCTCATTTAGGATTTCAAATGCATTTTCTTTCTGTGTAATCTACATTGCAATCACCTCAAAAGATATTCGGTATGATGTTCCATAATTTTATAGTGAATCCAATAAAATGAAATCATATTAAATTATGGAGAAAGTTTCAAAAAAGGTGTGAAAATTAAATTGTGAAACTTTTGTTTTGATATTCTATTTTTGAAAAGCAGACAGAGATTGTAATTGGCCCTTGGGACTTGAGAATATGTCCAATAATATTTTGAAACTCTGGCAAGAGATGATGTATGTAACTCTGTAACCACAGTCAAACTAAAACAGAAAGAAGAGATCAAAGCAAAAAAGTATTCATGCAGTATATTCAGAAATGTTTCATTTATGATTAAATGATTTCAGTGCTTATGTTCTTGAGATAAGTCAGTTTTAATATTCAGACAGGTTTTCAAATTGACATCTTTTTCAAAAATCTTATTCCTTATTTTATCTGTTTTGCTCTGGGAATTGCATGAGAATTACCATAAAGGAATATTGAAGCAAATTTCAGCATGAGATTTTTAAAATTAATATTTCATTCTTTTCTAGATGTTTTTCTTCTTTTTGGTGAATGCAATCATTTGAGAAGTTGTTCAAAATTTCTCACTTGCATCTGATGCAGAATGCCATTAGAAAGAAAACTAGCGATATTAAAATTATCTTAGAATTTTAAATTTCCTTGTCTTGGTGGTTTCATGTTTAAAAAAATTTAACTTGGCTTTTTTATTTTAGTCAGACTGTAAAAGAATTGAAAAGTTTAGCTGGGAAGAAAAGCAAAAGATGTAAACTAAGCCAAGATAACTCCAGTAAAAAATTTAATTGCATCCAAAACCCCATGTCCTTATTTACATTAAAATATTAAATAAATATGGAGTTCAAATCAATAAGAGTACTGGTAGTTAAGGTTGTATTTAGAAATATTATCCTACAAGATGCCTAGGATTCATATTTAAAACAAAGGAAAATTTTTTTTATAGACAAAAAATAATAATCTTATGTGTTATCAAATATAGTAATTATTGCAGATTTTTCAGGGTCATCTGCTCATTATTACAAACAGTGACTAAAGCAACATGTAAACTTCATGATTCTTCATAAATAATTTACCACGAAGGTAAAACTTTTAGTTATAAAGAAAGAAACATTTAACTCAGTTGCAGCTGTACTGGAAGATAAAACGAAAAGGTTTAATCATACAAAGCACTAAAATAATCCAACAGAAATTAGTTTCTCATATTTGCTTATATACATTCATTGGTATACTTGAGAAAATGTCCTTTTTTTATGCAATTTTTTAATCTTTAAATAATGTGGTGCAATTTGATGAATATAAGAATTTAAACATGGTCACAACAACCTACTGAATTTCATGCCATGCATTAATATGGAAAAGAAAGGCGAGTTAATTAGAGATTTTCCAAGCGTAGCTTGGATGTGGCACAAGGCCAAAAGTAAGGGGCATCCAGTGAGGATTGAACTCACTACTCATTAGTAATTGTGCTAGCAAGACAAGCTTGCTAACCATTACACCGCCTCAGGGTGCCCAAGGCGAGTTAAGTAACTATGAATAAAGTATGGTCATTGGTGACAGATGGGTAGGTCTGAGTATTTCAGAAAAGGATGATTTTCAAGAATTTTAATGCACAGCAATCTCTGAGGTTTATAGAGAATAGCTAGAAAAAAGAAAAATTCTAATGAGCATCTATTCTGTGAGTGGAAATTGTTAATGCAAGAGACTGGAGAGAATGTCCAGACTGGTTGAAGCTAATAGAAACCAGAATAATAAATTTCCTGGGTATGGTGCTAGACTGCATCCGTGTCCCGGGTAAGATGATAAACTACATCCAACAGCAAGGCCTCTGATCAGGAGGTTTTGAGGAGTGTGGAACCACCTCTTAATTGCTAGTGTTCCCATGTCCACCCTGACCTGGGGTGGTAGCGCCTGTTATTGTCCCAGCTATGGGCAAATAGTTAACCCTCAAACCCAGATCTCATCCTCATGACAATAAACTACATCTGCATCCTGGGTATGATGATAAGCTACATCCGCATCCTGGGTATGACGATAAACTACATCCAACAGCAAGGCCTCTGATAATATGTTTTTGAAAAAATAATGTTGCCAGTTGTACAGTTTTGAAAAAAAATAATATTACCAGCTATACGTTTTTGAAAAAAAATAATATTACCAGCTATACATTTTTGAGACAAAAAATATTAACAGAAATGGATTTTTGACAAAACAAAAATATTACCAGGAAAAAAAACCAATTTGTTGGCATTAAATGGTTGATATGCCGTAAAACAAACCAAACCAGAATAATAACCTCCGAACAAGAGTCTGATTATTAAATATTCTCATCAGATCTCGACTCTGATATGGATGTCATGCATGGTACCCCAACTCATTCAGAAATGTCTATGCTATGAGCTATGTATAATTGTTTTCTCAGGTCAGTGATTAAAAATGGCTTCCAGTAGATAAATCCTCTGTGTCTTAAAGAAGGAAATCTTTTATCACATCTTATAGATTAGCATTACATAATCATAAAGAATTTTACCAAATAATGAAAAAAACTATATCACTTGGAGATTCCAACAGCAGAAACAACCAAAAGGCATAGCACTTGTAAGTGGAAGAGAAAATAATAACATAATCAAGAAATTCTAAACTCTATTAAACAAAAGATTAGAAAAGACATTAATGCTGTTTGATCAATGGACGGTGAATATTCACTTTATGAGAATATATAAAGTCACTATTACCATTAGTACACCAGTGACATGTAATGAAAAGAGAGATTCAAATCCTGGATATGCAGTCAATCAATTTAGAGAAATTGTGGGATGCCATAATTAGAGCATGGATCTAAATTGTCAAAGAGTGCCTCCAGATCATCACCAAATCCCTGAGGTGGTTTTAAATGGGTTTCAAGCCATTACTAGAAGAGCAATACTAACAAAATACTCAAGGTGTATGTGTGTATATAATATATATATATATATATATATATAAATTTTTTTTTATGTATACATAAGAATTACTTAACTGTAATTTTCCCTAACTCAGTATTTTTATGGCAAGTCCTACCATAAGAAATTAAAGTTGTAATACTTCAATGCTTTGCTTTAATATTATAATCTTCAAGTCCGGGACACTGTAAGAGTAAAATTTAAGCTTTTTCTGAAAATATTGACTGCTAAATGACTCAAAGCAAAAAAAAAAAAATGATTATGAAACAAACAAAAAAAGCTATTAAAATAGTCTGAAGAAACTTTCTGTCTGAATTTCTTGAATGAAAGGTTATCATTATTTATGTTATTTGCAGTTGGACTAATATCCTCATTCTTTTTTGTTTTTCATCACAACTTTTCAAGTAACTGTGAATCGAGCTAACCTTCAAGGAATTTTGACCTAACCCTTTATTTAATCAGCTAGGCTATATTGTTCTCACTGAATTGTCTATATGATTAAGGATATCTAATCTTTTTAGTATTACTAACTTATTGCTAACCCTGTTTTCAATGAGTTTGAGTCTGTACTACCTGCTATAGGGATTGAACTCACAGTTATTAGGCCATCAAAAGCACAAGCCAATGTTTTAATCCACTTAAATCTAGAACTGGAAGACTTAAACCTAATGTTACTGCTTCCTGATGCCCTGCTATGATACTTAACTTCCTTTGCATGCCACTTGTCTTTCTTACTGCTACTGCTGCTGATCTCTCTTTTGAATTAAGCTTAGATCTCTCCTCTATCATTTCTCTCTCTATGGTGTTTATTTCTGGGCTCAACTGAGGAGTTTGTCATAACCAAACTGACAGGTACCTGAAAAATGGGGGGGACAATGGATGAAACACTGAGATAATAGCAAAAAAAGAGATGATTAGTCTAACTGTAAATACGGCAAAAGTTGTATGTACATTGGAAAAGTAACATGAAAATTAAATTAAATATTTGTAAAGCAGCAACTGTTAAATATATAAATTACTTGTAATTGTTTGCAATTTTCTTTTCTTTCTTGGCATCTCAAATGTATGTTTGTGCACTAAGAGTGCGGGAGGGAAAAAGAATGACTACATTAAAAAAACAAAGCAATGAAAAACAACAAAAAACAATATATTTTTATAAAAAATATATGCAATCCCAAATTTGCTATAATAGAAATTAATATGGGAACATCAAATAAACTTGTATAAATTATGTCTAATTGAACAAAGGAAGGATTGAAAAGTAAATTTGTATGAAAAAGAGTCTGGGTGTAGTCTGTATGCAAAGAAAAGAATTCCTGACTTGCATCATTGTAAAATAAGTAATTACGTTCTTATTCATCTAATCAGCATTTTTTACTTGTCTCTCCAGAGAGAGAGAATGTTGTCTTCATTTTTACAGAGCATTGAGTAACTTTTGCATTGTTTTTGGGATTTCAGGTCCAAAGCAATCTAAACAATTAGTATTGTTGTCAGGGAAATTAGATAGAAGAAATTAATTTTACCCAAATCTTTCACTATTCAGTGAGGTGATGTTTCACAGCACTTTTAGTGATCATCTTATCAAGACTGTGTAACATTTGATTATGCTGAGCAAAGATTCAACACTTATGAATAAACACACTTGTGCCACTCCCAAAGTGTACTACTACTACTATTACTTCTTCAATGTGCCATGTCCCATCGAGATGATGTTGATCATGACTCTTCACAATTTCCTGTCCTTTGTAAGTCTTATTAAATTTTGTCTTTTTTTTTATTTTGCCTAAACCTTGTTGCACCATCTGTTTCCTGAAGCTCATTCTTCTTCTTCTGTGTGCCATGTCCCATCATGAAGTTGTTGATCATGGCTCTCCACAATTTCTTGTCCTTTGTAGCTTTTAATAAATTTTGTCTTTATCACACCTAAACCTTGTTCTGCTCTCCATTTACTTGAGCTCACTAAGTAGGTTGCGCATTGCTTTCCTCTCTGCCATTTGCCTCCAAACTGTTCTGTGTGTATCAAATTTTCCAATCCTTCTTTTCTCATTATGTGCACTGGAAATTTCAGCTATCTCCTGATATTAACTATAAGCGTACTTTTTGTTTATATTTTTTCTAAAACTTTGTTTTTGTTCATATGTTCAGTCCATGATATTCTGAGCATCCTTCCAGAGAGACATCTTTCTATTACTTCAAGTCTCTTCTTCATCTATGAAGAGATTGTCCAGCATTTACTTCCATATAGGAGGACTGATATTACATAACAGTCCAGTGCTCTTTTCTTTGTTTCTAATGAAATTTTCCTGTTTCTTAATACTTTGCTTAGCTTTTGGAAGGAATCTTTCACAATCCCAATATGCTTTTGGATTTCAGTGTCATTCTTTCCATCCTCTGTTAAAACACTTCCCAGATATTTACAGTTATGTACTTGCTTGAATTTGGTATCTCTAATTTGAATTTTGAGCTAATCCTTTTGTTGACAACCATACATTCTATCGTCTTGCAAAGAACATTTAGTTCTTTCTTCTTACTTTCTTTCACTATCTTCTCTAGGATTTCCTGTAATTTGCTTTCTATATCCGCTAGCAACCCTGTCACCTGCATATCTTAATGTCCTTAAGATTATGATTCCCAATAATGAATCCTGGTAGGACTAAACTTTAATTAGATAAGATAAAATATGACTTCAAGTCTCAACAAGAACTGATATTTTATTTCTAATCTGTGCCATTTCCTCGCTTCTGTAGATTGGAAACCTGAGTCAAAGTTGGGATGAGAAGCAGCTAAAAAGATATGTTGAAATTGAATACTTGTAAAAATTAATATTAATTTTGATATCTGTCAAAACATTGTTATAAAATTTAAGAATATAAAAAAAATAACTGTTAAAAACTAACATATTTACATGCTTAGGATTTCAAAATATTTAATATACAAATTGTTGCTTATTGATTATATAGGTGGTGAGTGTTGAAAATTTCTCAGGCTGATCTCCTTCCTCTCCAAAAATATCAAAATATTTTTGGAATACTATCTTGGTTGGGTCAAGAAAATTTTCAGCCTCCTCTTGTATATGTGTCTCTAATATTCACATACATCTGCATGTTTAATAACCACCACATTTCTCCACCTTACATAGGTAAAATCACATTGACAAGTCCATAGCATAATGATGAAAAATATGCTTTTATTTTTTCAACATAAAATGCTTCTCGTCATGCACTTAACCCAATGCTTCTTCAGAAATTATGAGCATTCATCATTAATACAGTGTAAATTTAATTTCACATTAAAATTTAACTATTAACCTTATATAAAATGTATATATATATATATATATATATATATGTGTGTGTGTGTGTGCAGTACTTATTGAGAAGTGCTCAACATCAGTGATAGAGTTAACATATTCAGTTTGTCTGATGCTCGCAAAAGTGTGAAACCCAGGGTTACAAACTCATATCCATACAACTATATATATATATATATATATATATATATATATATATATATATATACACACAACTTACATGTTGTCCACAAATAACTGTCTCAAAGCAAAACTAGTTACATTCCATTATCGACAATCAGATCCCAAACTACTACCAGTCACAATGAAAGGATGTCCCCTCAGGGAGGCCCCATACCTTGAAAGATTATTGGGCCTTAAACTCACCCCAGATCTCAAGTGGAACTCATACATACGATCAATCACTGAAGATGCAGGAAAAATTGTTGGTTCTCTGTACAGCTCCAGTAAGTACCTGACTCCTCGTGTTATCCTCTGCTTTTGCAAGAGCCAGTCTCATTAGTCCAGAAGCATCTCCAAGTCCTTGTGGGTGACAAATTATTTTCCACATTTTCACCCCTCTCTCGCAGATGGTATACGGCAAGCATTTCCCTGCTTTATCGCTACTGCTATGGAAAGTTTTGGTTGAACTGCATTCATTGGTTCTGCCAATTCTAACCTTCATGACTAGGATGCACTATGGTACTCACATTGTAGCAAACCACCCTCATTTCCTCCAAATTCCTTTGGTGAGAAGTAAGTTCTACTCAGGCAGCTTCTTCCCATGAACCCCTGCTCTGCAGAACTGATTGCCAAGAAGATGTTTCCCCAATGGCTACAATCTTAACTTGATCAAATTTAAGGTTAATCATTATCTTCCTTCTCTATCAGCATAAAATGTGCTTCTTACTCTAACCCTCTATATCATATGGCCCCTTTTGTACAAAGTGTACCTTACTGTAAAAAACAAAACAAATTAAGTTCAGAGAATTTAGCACATTAATGTATAGTTTCTATTGTCCCCCTTCAAAGTAGTCTACATGAGCATATCTACAGTGATCTTGCAAAAGGTACTGCTCACAAAGGATATTTGCCAAATGTTCATTCTACCTTTGTTCAGCTTGTGATACTCAATATCCATAAACTTTTAGATAGCTTCTTCGATAACTACATGTTCAATCCATATATATCAGAATGATTCCTGTATTTGTTTCCAAATATTAGAATCTTATAAATTTCTAATAAAAGCACAAAAGAGTTGTTTTGAACTAAGCCAAACATGGAATATGGATGAAGTTCCAGTAACATTCATTGTATTATCCTACAATTTTCTTCTTAATAATTCCTACTGAAATGGATGACTGTGGGTATATTCCATCAAATAGAGCACATGATGAGTGAAAGCCAATTTTGGTTGTTATTGGAGCCTACTGAGTTTGTTATGACACAATCATTTGTTCACTTCAGTCACTCATTCATTTTCTGGTTTAATGAAGTAAATATTTCTGGTGATAGAGAAGAAAATATTGGAAGGTTAAATAATGAATCTTATACTCTGTGGTAAATGCATGAAAACAAACTTGTTTTGAGCTGGAATATGAAGTTTAAGTCCCATCCAACAATTACTTGTTTTTTAATATTCCCTGCTGAAATGAGAAGGAGAAGGTATTTTATACGATCCAAAAGAAGATCATATTATAATTCTGCTTGTTCCTTAGTTTTCCTTCTTAAGGTTATAACAAGCTTTTGTTTGCAAAGGAAACAAACAAACAAGGATTAGATTTTCAACAGTGTGCATTCGTCAAAATTCTGTGTGAAGAGTCACTTTGCTAATATAGACGATTCGAGCATGAATATTCAGGAGACGTCACCGTTTGACATATTTCCTTCTTCATGGTTGAAATCAACATGTGAGGTTTTGATGGGCTTCTGATGCTAAAATGTTGAAGCTGAGCTGCATGCTAAGATGCATTGGTGAGGGTTGATGTCACTGACAGTCGAGGCTTGAAGTGGATAGTGAATCTTGATTGAGTGAAATATCTCTGTTGGATTCTGGTTGAATGTGATATCAATAAAACATTGTAACGGTGGTGTCAACAAGGGTGGCCTGGGTGGATAGTGAATCTTGATTGAGTGAAATATCTCTGTTGGATTCTGGTTGAATGTGATATCAATAAAACATTGTAACGGTGGTGTCAACAAGGGTGGCCTGGAGTGGATAGTGAATCTTGATTGAGTGAAATATCTCTGTTGGATTCTGGTTGAATGTGATATCAATAAAACATTGTAACGGTGGTGTCAACAAGGGTGGCCTGGAGTGGATAGTGAATCTTGATTGAGTGAAATATCTCTGTTGGATTCTGGTTGAATGTGATATCAATAAAACATTGTAACAGTGGTGTCAACAAGGGTGGCCTGGAGTGGATAGTGAAGGTTGATGGAGTGAAATGTCTCTGTTGGGTTCTGGTCGAATGTGATTCAATGAAATGGGTTCATGGTAGTGATTATGAGGGCAGCCTGCAGGTGAAAAGTGAAAACTAGATGTTAAAAATGACATTGGCTGTATTCTGTGTGTAAAGTGTTAGGTGGGATTAGTGAAGTTTTGGTGAGATTTTTTTGATGAGAGAAGTGATGATGGTGGTGACAGCAACAGCATGCATCAATGTCAACAGTTGGCCTTTCAGCCTGCTTCTGTATTGGTCATTTGTAAGGAGCTTTTTTCAATGGGAACATTAGTGATTGTATACTGTATTTTATTGTGAGGATTTGTTTTGTGGACTGGATGAGATGCTTGGCACCCCAGTTCAGTTTTTTTATTTTGTGTTTTGCTTTCTTAGCATTTGTATCTGGCTGACATTTAAAGTGAATCAGAAAGATATCTAATTGCAGCAGAGTATAACATTAGGAAAGATGGAAGAGACATATCAGAGATGCTGTTTGATTTCACTGATAAAAAGGAAGAAAAAAGTGCCGGAAGAAAATCTGATAACATTCTCATGTGTTTAATGTCTGCTTAAGTGAAATGGAAAAAATTATCGATTTCAATTCTTTTGATTTTTACCCTCGTACTTCTTTAAATAATGATATGCATTCAGACTTAGTATAGTTATGGTGAAATATTTAATGATGCAAGAGAATATGTACAGATATTTTATAGTTTCAGAATATGCAAGGAGCTTATTTAGTCATTAACTTTCTAGTATACAATATTTCTGTTGATAGCAAAGAAAATATTGGTGTTGTAACCTAGGTAAGGTTACTGAATAGAATAATCAAATGAAGGTTGGTAATGAATGATAATACTTAGGACAAGAACAACACATATAAGATTCGCCAGTAGCATGTAGAAGAAGTGGTCAACTGCTAGAAGTTAGTCAAGTGAATTCCACAATGAATCTCCAACTGCAGACCAACATACAGTATTTACTACTGTATTTATATGAATGAGGACATACCAATTATTGTTCGTAGGTATGCTACAACAATTTGATAGTTAAATAGTGAATTTTAAAATTTGTGTTAGAAATTTTTGGCAGTCAGGGTATATGTTTTATATTGAAAATCAGTGACAGAAGATCTTTAAGGGGTGAGAAATTAAACCCAGATTAAGTGTTAGTATTTTTATACTTAATTTATGTTTTCATGTTTAAAGTATGACTTGAAAAAAATTCCTTGGTTGTCTTATCATTTATAACAAAGGGACATTTTCACCCAAAGCCATAGACGCTATTGGTTCTATTCATTGTTGGCTGGTACCATGCATAACTACATGAATATATGAATTGGAATAAGTTTTATTAAAATCAATTGACAAAGCTTGTCTGTTGAATTTTTATTAAGTTTTTCAGTTTGTGGACAATTTGTATATTTTGCATAAAGTTTATGAAGAAACTAAGTTCACAATGTCTTTGTTCAAGTGTGTTTGAAAATCCCTTATCATTAACAGTAAAGTTAATACTCTCAGTTATATCTGGGACAAAATTTTATTAGCTTCCTCCTAATGTTTAGGAATGCTATAATTCTAATTTAAAATGTCTGTGTGTTGAATGCAAGAGATGTCATACAGGCTGTGGGTTTTAACAATACATAAGTGACATACATTAAATATCAGTGGATGTTCACTAAACAAGATGTCAAGATTGAATTGAAAATAACACATTGTTACTTTTACTAAATGCTTGGTATGGTGGATTTTGCTTTTTGTATATGAGGAAAGAAACATTTTTTTTTGTATTGTATATAAGATATGACAAGTTATGTTTGGGCTGATGAATGTCTGTCTACATCTACTATAATGAATGTCAAGAATAATCTTTCTCATCTAGTTTTCTCTTTAGCCTATTAAAATAAAATTCTCCAGGGATCCAGGTTTTTTGGGGTTTTTAATTCAGCTAGTAAATGATGATGGCATCATGAGAGAATAATTCCTGGCTTTTGTGAATAGTGACTGAAACATAAATTTACCAAAATGTAATCTTGGAGCGTCATGATGATGTCTCAGTGTTTCTCTTTCACCGTAGGTGTTTTTTCTGCTTAGCTTATTTTTTGCAAAATTGGTTTTGCTGTAAATTGTAAACAATGATAATTCATTCTATGATGAAGGTGTTTTTATTTTTGCTCTTAGATATTTTAAAAAATATTTTACTTCTGAAATACTTTATCTTTCAACACACTTGAAGCATCAACGTATACGTTAGGATTTTAACCTGTCAAAAAACATAAAATGATTCTATTATTTATTAAATAAGCACTGAATTATTTTAGCTGTTAGATGACACAAAAATAGATAATTGGTTTAATACAACAGAACTGATACCACCGAAAGGGATTGCTTTGATAGATGTAGTGATTAGTAAGCTTGTTGTATTTTCCCTTATTAGTATTGTGAGTGGGAATTGTGGGTGGTGCAAGGGATAGAAGAATGGAATGAGAAATCAGAGCCAAATTTGATTTCCAGTCAGGTTCGTTACAAATACCTTTGGACAAGGTATGAAACCATCTCCTCTCTAGCTATGGGTTAAATCAGATCTGTATCCGAAAACATTATTTTTATTCTAAAAAAGAATTGCTAATGCAGTATTCAATTGTAAAAAAAAAAATTATTTTTACAATTCAAAATACGTTTTAGCTTTAATTAACATACAGAGGGTAGATAAGCTGTAAAAAATACAAATCAATCAGTCAATAGTATTGTGATTTAAATCCTGTATGCTCAAAATTTGTGACCTTGTGCCAAAGCAAGCTAAATTTAAAATGTAAGAACACTATTCAGTAATTAGAAATATAATCTGAAAGATTTTAGGCACTGTTGACACTTTCTCAAATCTATATTTAATCAAGTCCATAAATAGTTGATCACTGAGGTTAAGGAATATTGAACTTGATCAGTACCTAGATGCATGACCGTTCAAGCATACCAGGTGCTGTAAGTTTGGATGTGTGGGTGGTGTAATGGATAATGACTTGGAATGAGAAATCAGAAAGCAAAGTTTGAATTCCATTCAGGAATTGTTATATTACCTTACGTTCAAATCCTCTTTGGAAAGATGTAAATATTCATCTCTTCTCCTCCTAGCTTTGGTTTAAATAATGAGACATTTCTATGCAAAAATGATTATTAGCTGAAAAAAATTCAAAAATATATTTCAGTTTTAAATAACCATTAAAAGGTTAATAACCTGTAAAAAAAAAACAATTCATCAATCCGTAAGTAGTTGAAACATTTTGAATGTTACTCATTTATCAAGAAAACTGATCTCCCACTTTATGGTTATCTGAACCTGAATATGTTGTCTGATGATGAATAAATGAATAAATTAATTTCTACTACTAGCCATCTATGCAGCTTGTGATATCAAAGGAAGGGTTTATGAAATAGGTCAAAAGTTGGGTGCACAGCAAATTCTAGTGGTTGTTGGGAGTTTTATTTTAACAGTCTGTATTTAAAGGTATACAAAGGCAACATTTTTTTCTGCCAATGATTTTTACCATTACTCAACAAGCCCTTCACTTAGATCAAGCCATTTTCTCTACTAACCAAACAATATTCCTGGTGGAAGAGAAGGAAGTATTATATAGTAAAACGGAATTTTAGGAATTTTGATCTGGAATTTGTTTTAATTTATGGTAAGCTGTATGTTATGCATTGAAAATCAGATGAAAGAAAAGGGGGATCATCAGTTGTTCCCATCTTAATTCCTTAATAAGAAAGACAATGATCCACTTTATGACAATTAAAAGTAAGGAGAGTTTGAAATTTTTAAGAATGATATTTCCATAGATTTATGACTGAATTGTTTTTTCAGTGAATCAATTCTTGTGTTACAAAAATAGCAAAATTGAGTTACCTAGGAAATATATTTTCCTCTATAGCACCTGTTTTTTTTGGGTACTTTGAAATGAGTAGGTTTTGTTAATTATTTTAAATTGTGCAGCAATTTATCAAATTTTCCAGTCTTTTTCAACATGGTACTGATAACATATTACACAGTATAGTCCATCATTCAAAGTGATTTTAACCAGTGACGTCTTGACACCAATGACAGGTACTGCTCCTTAATAGACTTGGCCAGTCACCAAGGCAAAGATAGTTAATTTGTTACACTTTGTCAGGTAATAAAAGCTGATATTTTAAAAAAGAAACAAAAAAAAAAGTTTTATTTTTTAGATGTTTTCTTTTTTCCCCTCATCAAAATGGTTCTTTTCAAGTTGATTAATATCAGCCAATGTCCTAAACAGCTGATTCCCCAGAGATAACTCAAAGGTGATGATAGCTTCTTTCTGTATTTATGGGTGTTACTATCTGCTTAAGTTATGTAAATTGAATTTAATAGCTGAACATGAAACATTTGCCAGGATATTGATAAGGAGTGAGGAGAGATTTGATAGTTTCTTTTTTTTTCTTGTTTGATATTTGGTGTCTATCTGAATGGTTGACGGTCAAAGACATTGATTTTTCTTGGTTTGATTGTTATTTGATACACTGAATGATTTTCCGTCATTATTATGTCAACAGGAACATGAAAGATGTCTGCACCTGTTTCTTTCTGGAGAATAATTGAATCAAAAAGGAAACTAATTCAGAAGACAAAATTGTCCTTTGAAACTTTTATCCTCTCTTGGGGATTACTAACAATGACTTTGTGATCTTTACAAAAATACAGAAACATTTTGATCTCTGGTATCTATTTTTTGTCTTTTTCTATCTTGCTATTGATTCATATGTCTGTTTTAATTTCTTTGATGGTTTGAAATGGTACAAGTTTGCTTTTGACATGGTAGACATTTTCTGAATCAAGGTAATGATCCTCATTTTAAGCAGCACTTATTTCAAGGTAGCAATATCCTACCTGCAAGACTTTGGTGCTGAATCATCTTTAAGCTCTAGCTATATAGCATTTCTTCTTTCTTGTAAAATCTAAGATGCTTAAATTCAAACTCTATCAATCTCAGTCTGAACATTACTAGCAATGAGTAAATGTTTTGGTCTATCTCTTTGTTATAATGTTCTTCATAGTGCTTATAATGTAAGAAATGCATTGGTAACTTGCTATGATGTTTGTATTACTTAGTCTAAAAACTGTCTCCAAACGTCTTTTTTCTCTTTTATCTCTGACCTGGAGATCTTTAATTTATGATAGTTCATATAGTCAACAAGTGTGTACTATTTACTCCATGACAATCCTCCTTTTGAGATTAATACTTTTTATTAGTATTTCAGTTTTTATTAGTATTAGTATCTCCCTCTCTTTGGATCCATTTCAGTTCTTCCATTCGCTTTCTTTTTCTGGAACATCACCTTGTAGGTACCATGACTTGTTGTGGTTCTGGTACATTGAAAATATAGTATTTTTATTGATTCTTCCAATGTTTTATTGATGAATCATATTTTCAGCTGATTATGTTGTCTTTTATGTTCAAATCTTTTCCCTTTTACCATGTGAATCAACTTTCTAATTCTTAATTATACCATCTTCTCATCTTTCTTTACCATCCTTATTTATTATAAAAAACACTTCATCACCAACCTTTAAACTTTTTTTTTGTAATTTTTGTTATCTATTCATATTTTTCAACTTGGTAATAACTTAATGAACACCAATTTTACTTTTCTAGCAAACATTAATTCAACTGGTGTCAACCTTGATGGTATATTTGGTTTACATGTTACATGGTAAACTCTTAGAAAATTTCTCCTTTACTTTCTCAAGACTTGCTTTCTTCAAGGCTCTTTTGAACATGCCACTGTGCCTTCTTGCTTATTTGTTTGACCTTAGCAGGGTCATAATATGTTTAATGGAGAACATCTTACAAAACTCTTTGAATTCTTTACCTGTGAATTGTATTCCGTTATCAGAGACTATGGTATCTGGTATGCCATATCTTGCAAACAGTTCATGCAAGAAATTTACTGTTACTGAAGATGTTGGGTTTTTGCACTTATAAATTTCTAGCCATTTAGTGAAACCACAGGGTAATGTGATCCATTCAAAGGACTTGCAAAATCTATATGCCGTCTTGACCATAGTGTATCTGTTTTTGGTTAAGGTTCTATATTTGTAATAAATAGTTTTGCTGCCAGAGCACAACCTTTGAAATCTTTTACTATTTTTTCAATATCTTGATCCATTCTGATCCAATATACAAAACTTTTAATCAGAGATTCCATTCTTGAAATACCAGGATGTCTGCTATTAAAACCATTGCACAAAATGTTTATTATTTCCATTTCACTTTTTAGTGCTGCAATGACTGTGTCCTCAAATGGTTCCATATTTTTAGGTATTAATCTTGATAAGCCATTTGCATGTCCTAATTTTTTAGATGGTTGTTACTCCATTGTAAAATCATAGTTTAATATGATGGTACCTCAGCAACATAGTCTATTAGCTGTATGCATAGATATTCCTTTCTTTGAACCATATATTGTTAATAAATGTCTTTGGTCTGTTTACAACCTAAAATTTCTTCCATGAATAAATTTAAGAAATTTCTTTGCAGCAAATATAATTGCAAGAGCCTCTTTTTTATCTGCTTAATTTTTCTCTGCTGGTAAAAGTGAGCATGGAGAATAAGTGAAAGCTTTCATTTTTCTGCCATCACATTTCTGTAAAATTATCACTCCAATACCATACTCACTAGCATCTGATGCCACTACAATTTCTGCTTTTGGATCATAGTGTGCTAATGATAAATCTTTTTTTTTATTTCATCAAATACATTTTGACAATTATCATTCTAGTTCCATTTTACATCTTTTTAAGTAGATCATTCATTGGAGCTCTCAAATTAGGCATATTATGTACATACATTTGTTAGTAATTAACCAGTCCTAGAAAAATTTATAATGTAGTCATGTTGGGCATATTTTTAATTGCACTTGCCTTCAATTGATCTGGTTGACAACGATTTTTATCAATAATTTAACCAAGTTATTTAACTTTTGGCAAAAACAATTCACATTCTTCTTTGCTGAGCTTGAATCCATACTCTATTAGTTTTTCCAAAATTGATTTCACATGTCTAACATGTTGTTCTTTAGATACTCTTGATTAAAATGTCATCCAGATATGCTACTGCAAAATCGCAATCTAAAATATGGTATCCATAGATTGGTGAAAAATAGCTGTTGCTACCTTTATACCAAAAGGAAGTCAGTTAAACTTACATAATCCTCCATGTGTATTTATGGTCATTAATTCTGAACATTCATTTTCAATCATAATTTGTAAATATGCTTCAGAGAGAGTTCCAGCTTTGAAAATATTCTTCTGTCATTTAACTTTGAAAAAATTTCCTCTGGACTTTGTAATGTGTAGTTTTGTGTTTCTAAACAACTGTTTAATCCTGTTAAGAAATCTGTGCAAACATGAATTTTATTTCTTTACATACATTGCTGTTGCAACCCACTTTGAATGTATAATTTTTTTCTATGACACCAATTCTTTTGAGTTTGTTGATCTGTTCCAATAACTTCTCACCAGAAACTGAAATTAAAACTTTGGATGTCCTTTTTAAAAAAGGCTTTCCACTTTCCTTCCATGCAGTTTCCCTGATTATTGAAATATCACTACTGATGTCCAGTAACATTTTCACAGTCACATTATTTATTTTCACATTCACAAATTTCATTTTGTTCTCTGTGACCATTTTTCCATGGCAATCTGTATACAAATTTCTTATTTGCAAAATTTTTTCTTGGTTTGGTTTTGCAGTGTGACTTTATATGTCCTCATTTACCACCCTTGTAACATTCTGCATTTTTAAATGGATAGTTTTTTCCAAGATGTAATTTACCACCTCTGAAACAAGGATTTATTCTCTTTTTTGTACATTTGTTCTTTGCTTTTACCAATCATTCTTTTCTTCTAAATTTCTTCAGCATTGTATTTCAGACTTAGAATTGTCTGGCAAGTGTCCACTGTTTCTTATCATGTAATATTACTGTTTTGTTCAATTTTTGTTAAAATTATTGCTCATATTTCAGCATCTTTTTTGGCTGTTAACCTTGAACAAAAATTAACCCTTGAACACATCTTACATCATTTCCTTTATCCCTTTTCACATTCATTGTTGATGATATGTAACAAAATCTTTGTCCTCTTTTTTGGTTAAATTTATGCACCTTCAACTAGCATTAAACAGAGCTCTTGTCACTAAAGATTTTTGTCAGAATGTACTGTGTCTTCAAACATGATTTTACCTGTTTTTTCTTTTTTTGGTAATATATACTTGCATTATTTTTCATACTCTGTCAAGGCTACTTTCCTCAACAACAATCTTGTTTTTCTCTCATCTTCCCAGCCACTGCATTCCTGATTGAATATCTATGAACATATGCAGAAAAAGTCAGTTGCTCATCAGGATTGTATACAAATACTGAAATGGTGTTTTGGACAGTGTCTAGCATAATTGACAATGAAGAATTTCTTGTTTTCTTTAGAATTATATCTAACAACTCCTGTTGCTGATTCAATATTGTAGGTTCCTAAACAGCCAGTTGGAATTATTAAATCTGGTTGTAAACAGGTAATGTGCTTTGCTTGACAGATTCAGATGATCTCATCTGGGAAGTGTTATGTCCATCCAATAGCAAATTTTGCTATGAAAAAACCTGATCAAATGTTCGGTTCTTATCAGATTTTATCCTCTTATTCCTTTATTTTTTTAAAAAAATTCCTTTTGTTATGACTCTTCACAGATTCCATTTCTTTATTACCAGTGAATTTCTATACACCCTTTGGAAAGGTAATTTAGTAGATTCCCATTGAATTTTCCATGGTTTGAAAGTTTTCCTTTTCTTAGACTGGTTACCACCCAATTTCACTTATAGAATCTTCCTGATACAAGTTGCACTATCCACACACACCACAAAATTTCAATCTTTCTGTGATGATACATTTCTATGATAAAACTATTCAGAAAGTATCAATACATCTAGGTAATGTAAAATCTCCATTTACCACAGGGTTTTTTATATATATATATATATTTCAAGGAAATGGAATAAAGCCAAATTCTTCATATAGAAACGGTTTAAAAAAAAAAACTTTGCCACACTACAAACATATAAAATATATTACATAAAAAAAGAAAAATGCTTTGGTCAACAATATTGACCGCTTTGAAATATTACAAGATTTTGTTTGCTTATTCAGTATTTTCTGTCAAAGTCCGTCCACTTACAAAATTGTTGGATAACAAATATGATTGAATCCATTGCGTGGATTTATTCAGACAAAAAGAAAAAAAGAACATTGACAAATATATTGTACAATAAAAATAGATGATGCAGAATAGTTTCAAAATGTTATGTAAGCCCACAACTCTAGGTTATCTGAGACAAGTTTGTGGTCAGTTTCAAGTGAAAGATAATTGGTTGCTGGCTTGATAAAGCTTCTAAATCATAAAGTTAGTCTCTCATTTTCTTGGTTGTTAGAGAACTGTGAATTTCAGTTAATTTTAAATCTGTTTAGACTGTAAAGTATGAAAAGTATGGTCATATTTTTTGTCTGCTACTATTTTCTTCATGAAATTTCTTTTTAATAAGTATTGGTGATGGTAGTATTAATTTTTTCCTTCTAAGGAAACATTTGGCATTCATTGACTGATCAGCAAGTGCTACTTTCAGCTGAAATTTATAAAATATTTTTCTTGAAACAATTTTTCAGGAAAATAGATTTCAAGTCCAGTAGCTGTTATCACTTTTTCCAGTATTGATGGTGGTTTCCTTCCTAACCTTTTGTTTGAAGTCGTGTGGAATGACAACATCTTGATTTTGTCCTTATTTTGACTTTGAGTTTCATGTGATAACCATTTTAATTGTTGCTGGTGATCAAAGTCCTCAAGTGATGTGGTATCTGTTATTTGGTAGAATGATTCTGATTCTGTAGCAACAGATTGCATGATTCAAAGAAGGATGGATTTTGCCAAGACCCTCAAGCTTCATTTGCTCAAAGACACCTTTAAACATTAATGTTAGGATGAATTTTTATATAGACAATAATTAAGATATATCCAAACGAATTTGGAGCCATGTATGATTTGCATATGAAAGTCTCAATTTGATGAGGCTATTTAAGAATATGACATGAGATTTTAGATTACTGTTTTGATTTCAGAGTCTGTCTATATTTCTGAGATGAGGTATTATGTACAGTATTTACATTAGTCGGACTATTGTCCTCATCTTTGTCGCCATATTTGTCACAACGTTTCAGCCATTGTACGCTCCAGCCTTCTTCAGGTGGTTGGAATTTCGAACTGAACCCTTTATTTCGATCACTGGGGTAGACTGTTCTAGTTCCATGTTTGATGTTTGATTCCATGTGCCATGTTTGATGGATGTCAGTTATCAGTTATCTCCTGCTAATTTTCTCTGATGTTCTTACAGAAAGCTGTAACGCAAGGGGAAGTAGAAAAATCAGGTGTGGCTGACCACATATGGAGAGAGAAGGGAGATCACCGCCCCCTGAGGGATCATGTTGACATCATAGACAGGGAACAGCATTGGAAAATTCGTAAACTTCAGGAATCAGCACATATGCTAGGCCACAAAAATCTCCTGAGCCGACCAAGCATAGAAATAAATACAATATGGGAACTAGTAATAAGGAGTGCCAGAGAAAAGCAATGATAACAAAGTTGCAATATGAACTCTGGTAAAGACATGCAATGATAACAGCAAAATTGCAATATGAGCACTGGTAAAAAATGATGCTGAAAACATTAGGTTTATAATACTCAGAAGTTCATACCCAGATGTCCTCAAGGACACATGGCACAGTGGATAAAGGCATTGGTTAGATCCAGTGACAGACCCAAAGAAGGTGAGTTCAATACCTGGTTAAGGCAGTGGAGAACTTTCAGAGGGAAAATTAGCAGGAGATAACTGATAACTGACATCCATCAAACATGGCACGTGGAACTAGAACAGTCTACCCCAGTGATCGAAATAAAGGGTTCAATTCGAAATTCCAACCACCTGAAGCAGGCCGGACAAATAGCCGAAACGTGACAAATATGATGACAAAGATGAGGACATTAGTCCGACTAATGTAAATAATGTTTTGATTTTTTAGCAATTTTTCATGTTGGGTGAAAGTATCCCTAGTGCAGGCTATTCTGTATTCAATTCCCTTATCACCTATATTAAATTTGTTGTAACTGATCCATACTCTGAGGTATTTAATATGTTTAGTATTTACTAATTTCACATCTCAAATTTTTTTTGAGCAATTTAGGTCGGGTGTTATAACTGCATTCATTCCAATTCCAGATTCTGTATTTAAAAGGTTTATCTTGAGTCTTATTTCTTGGAAAGGATGTGTGATTTTTTAGCTCAAGATCATTTTTATACCAACTATGAATATCTATGTCATCAGCAGAGCCTCACTTATCATCAGTACACTGGATACAAGAGGAAAAGTAAAAGCACTACTGTCTGTTAGTAGATTCTTTTGTGATCAATGTACATCTCTTTGCATTTGTGCTTGTATGTGCACAGGACATTAGTCTAGGAAAAGATTAAGTCAAATGGGGAAAAATTTCCTCCTTGTATTCCTGATAAGGTTCAAAATGTTTCTGTTATGGGTAAACTCTAATATGGTGAATTTTCTAAAGTTTAATGAATTAGTGGTCATAAACTTTTATAAATTAGTTGCAGGTTATATTTCAAACTGAATTTACTTGAATATTTGGGTTGATAGGTTAAGTAACTGATATATTTGTCATTTGCAGGTGCTGAAAGTGTGGTACTCATTAAAAACCCTGTTACTTATTTTTAGGTTATTTAGGTATCATGTTTATTGCAGCTACAGCTGCAGAAAAAAGGCATATCAAAGGAAAGAGAGTCTGGTGCCACCTGTTTAATTTATTAAGGCTGGTTTTGAATTTACATTGGGTGCAATTATTAAGGCTAAAGATCTCATAGTTGGTAAGAAAAGAATTGGACTTGCATCTTATCCAGGGGAATTACTTCAAAGTGAATATAAGATGTGTAGGTAGAGTAATGGTTAACAGCTGAGAAAGATTTGAATCCATTTGAACTTCCCTCTAACTATGGATTAAATAGTAGGTCTGATTAGGAAGTGGAAACAGTCTTGGAGAAAGAAAACTCAAAATTCAAAGCCAGCCTGAAGAAGGATAGACTCTGTCAGTCTATCTTACCCTAGGCACACTACTGATGTCATAGCTGCAATACATGTGGTGTCCCTACTACTAGATGTGTTACAAGGCTTATTACATGATATAAAAAAAATAACCAGAATTTGAATTTGTCCTGCCGATTCCATTATCCATGTTTATAATTTCAAACCATTTGTACATTTATCTCTTATTAATTTTGGATATATTATATTTGATTTCATTGTGCTTTATAGCAGTATCCTGTCAGTTAAATTCAATGAAAATATTTGTTTAAGCATTGAAATATTTTACACTTATTTTCCAATTAGATCTGAGAGATATTTTTGCATTCATGTCCAGATGCATTTTTACTGTTGTTTTTTCCTTTTCAAACTCTGTCACTGGGATTTTAATAATTTCCTTTTCTCAGCTTCTCATTTCCACATACTTTTTATGATTTATGATTCTATAAAATAACATAATTATTATCAATAAAATCTGGCATACCCTCTTTATATGCATTCTTTGTGCTCTTCTTGAGTCATTATTACTTGCTGAACACCCCCGATTCAGCAAACCTGTATTTCCCAACTCTTTAACTTGTTTAACTTTGGCTTGTACATATCTCTACACTTTTCAAATTAAAATCAATCACATGATTTTCTCTTTGCTTTCATGCAAGTACACTTAGTGCATTCATTTAATTTTGTATTTTTCCTGTTTTTCACATTAGCTTTGATACCAAGCAAAAAAGAAAAAAATCAACAAATAATTCTAGAGATTGGATTCTTGTCAACCAGACAGTTTCTTTGCATTCTACTAAAAGCAATGAGTTTTAGGAATCTTCTGATATTTGTGGTAAAAAATAATAGCATCAGGTATTTTGGTGAAAAATATGTATTGTGTCAAATTTTATATTGAATTATTATGTAAAATATTTGATTGCTCCAAAAATTGCCACTATAGTTTTTTTGTTTTTTTTTCACAATGCTAAAGAAATTTTAGAACTATTTTTGAGGTTAAATCAACTTTTTTTTTTTTACTTGGGAATGTATATACTTCAAGAATCATTTGTGGAAAATTTAATTAATTTAATATTTGCATGAAAATTATGGCTGAATATAGAACATACATTTGACATTTAAATGTATATTGTCGTCCCCATCTTTTTTGCTCTTTTAATAATGTTCACCCAATAGAAGACCCAAGAACCACTCAAGGTAGTAAAGGGTTACTGAAGAAGGTTGTTGTATTCATGATAAGAGTAGAAGGTAAGAAGTGCAGTTGATGAGGATATGTTGGAAAGTTAATGGTTAATCGTAGACCTCAAAAGATTAAGATTGTAGTAGTCGTGAAAGTGTCCTCTCAGGAGTTTGTTCCACAAAGTAACAGTTCCTTGGAAAAAGCTGTTTGAGTGGAACTTCCCTTTCATAAAGTGAATGAAGTTGGTTATTTGAACTGTTTTTCTCATTTTGATTATTGAGATTATTATCATAGACCCAGTATTTCAGCCATGTACTCTCAAGCAACTTTCAGATGTCCATTTTTGCTTGATGGAGGCTGTTTTCTATTGGTTGAATTTTGTCTTTTCTTCCTGTGATGCTGTTTCTTTCCTATTCATTCTGAACAAGAGAAAATTGATTTCATTAATTGATTCAAAAACTGAACATTTCATGACCATAGGGTGACAGCAATATTTTTTCACTATTTTGTATATCTATGAGTCCACTGTCCTGAATGTGGTGTATTTTTGGAGTCTTTAAGTCCAATGTCAGATGATTTGACAATTGTTATCCTATTAGGTATTTTTATCTAGAAAAATAGAAGCCAAATAGAAAATTACCCACAAATGATCAAAGTAAGTGACAAGAAATGCTATTAAAATTTCTTATGCTATCTTTGTCCAATAATAGTTTCCAAAGTTACATTCATATTTCATATGCTAAATATAACCACTATTATAGAAATGAGGTTGTCTCAGGTTGATTACATTTTGTCATTTATCACATGAATTTTTTTATTTTTTTACTGTATTATTTCAATAATTCAGTAGTGGAATGTTGACAATGTTTTCTTTCCTTTTTTTATTTGCTTTATCGAATTTTTTTTTTTTTTTTTTTGGCATATTTCATGCGACTGTCAGGAATGATTGTAGTGCCATCAGCTTGTAAGCAAGACAAAATAATGGCTTCTTGCTAGTTTTTCTTTGTTTCTTCCAAGAATATGGCTTCAACACAGAACATGCCTATAAATCATTTTTCTGATTATTATATCTATATTTTGTATATCATTCTGTCTTCCATAAACTTTAGTGTACCAAATACAAGTGCCAGCATGCTTGTTTTTTAAAATTCTTACCCCTGGGCATGGTGCTTATTTGATATGGAAAATAATTTTCTCTGCAGCACAATTATTATTTTTTTCATGTGTTATAAAATTTCTGGTAGAATTATTTGAATTTGCACATTTTCAAGTTGAAAAATTCCCACTGGTATGAGTATTCAAGATGGCACTTGGATTTGGTTCAACACAGTACAACCTGTTGTGTTTTACTGATAATATTTAACAGCCCCCATCCACGAGGGATGTATGTAGTACAAGGCCAAGTTTACCGTGGGTTCTCTGAGCTCATAGGCTTGGTCAAAAATATTCCCTTAGAACCCACATAAATGGGTTCAGGGCCTGTCTACCTTCCTGGACGAAACTCTGCCCTTCGGCAAAGCCTCGTCTGGGTTCCTCTCTGCCAAGGCAGAGAATTCAACAGTCGAACAGGCTATGGCAATGTTCCCTGTTGTGTTTCACTGATGAAAATCAGGAAGGAGACACATGTAATACATTGTTCAGTTGTTCTTACTCACTTGAGAGGGTTACATGAATAGTGATAAAACTGAAATTATTTACAATCTGTTTACAAGAAGCATTTATTCTGCAAACATTGTACTGTATTTCTTCATGGATAATGCAATGACTGAAGAGGAAAGGACTCTGCCTATGACACATCTCTTGCTGCTATGGTTGTAATATATGTGGCGTTCATGTGACCATAATGGATGATGGAACTCATGATTATGAATGTAACCTGGACATTCTAATTAAAAAAGCATGTATGATAACACAGTCCTCACTTTGTAGAGAAGAAATAAGACAAAGTCCTTTGCTTTAAACATCCCTCAGTCTTGATAAAATGTGGTTTGGTTTGTTTTATGGCATATCAATTTCAATGGGTTATTTAATGCCAACAAGATCTTTATTGCTGGTAATATTTTTTTCTAAAAATGTACTGTTGGCAATAACCCTTTCCTGAAAAATGCACTGCTGGCAACAACTCCTCCAAAAAAGCACTGCTGGTGTCAAAACTGACTTCTACACCTTCATAGTTTTTTGACCCCAGTTCCACATCCACCAATAGCTGGGACTCTAACAGGTCAGGGCAGACCTGGGAATACAAGCAACCAAGAGGTGGTTCCATGCTCCCCAAAACCTCCTGACCAGAGGCCCTGCTGCTAGACGCAGTTCATCGATTTACTCAGATGTAGTTTATCATCATACCCAGGACAGAATAAAATATGGAGTTGTGAATGTTTATTTAAAGCCAGAAAATACTTATAGATTGTAAGAATGTTTTTTGAGATAAGAATGATCTGCTGATACAATTTCTTTTATTTAACCAATATCTGGGGGAAGAGAAGAGGTGGATTCCTCCCTTTTCTGAAGGTATTTGAATATAAGTCAATATAATATACCTGACTGGAATTGGAACTCGGCACTCTGATCTCCAACTATGAGTCATTACTATTACACCACCTGCGCATCCAACCTTAAAGTACCTAGTTTTCTCAAGTAGTCATCCTGCTAAGTACTAACCTTGAAGTGGTATGAAAAGATGGAATACACTTTTGTGAAGAAACTTAGTGGTAATGTATTTAAAGTAGATGCAACTGTATTTTTCTGGAATTATTCACAAGAATTAATAGGAATTTTAGTTGTGACTTTCTTTGGGTAGGGACAGAGCACTTTGAGAAAAAGCTTATCATTCAATTGAGAAAAATTCTCCATGATGAAAAAGAGTCTTGTGATTCCTACAGATGTTTAGGCTTATGTTTATCACAAGTTGGTGATTGTATCATTTTAAACTGGGAGAATTATGCATGCACATTTGAACCAATAATCATAGATAGGCATAGAACAAGAGATTAACCTTTATCTTCCACAGAAAAGTCTATAATAAGATAAAATAAAGTGGGCAGTTGCTCTGGCTTGCTACACAAAACCCATCTTGATATTGCTTTTGATGCAACTGTTATTGCATCTTGAATTAAAAGTAGCACTTTTGAGGACCTTAAAAGAGAAAATAAGATAATATAAAAAGTTCAAGCTGAAGAGGTTACTCTAAATTACCAGGATCTAGGAGAACAAGTAGAATTTCTGTTGTTTAATCATGCTTCTTTTGAGAATTTCCCCAATGGTGAAAGGGGACAGATAGAATTAACCCTGTCATTTGGTAGTCAAAGAAAATAAGAAGGTTACTGAGAAGTACATTAGTCAGTGAAATGCTGGCTCTGATTGAAGGAATTAATTATGTCTCTTTTTTTTTTTTTTTTTTTTTTTTTTGGCTACCTTATTCAATGAATTCATTCACAATGACAATAGTCAAAAATGTGTCCCTATTAAATGTTTTGTAGATAATAAAGATTTATATAAAGCTACCTACTTCAAAATACAAGGAGCTGAAAGGAGACTAATAGTGGATATTAATACCCAAAAGGAAATGTTGGAACAGAATGAAGTTACAGCAATTGACTGGATTCCTACAGCAAAATAGATTGTGAACATTATGGAAAAAACATGGCGTTTGTGGACAACTTATCTTATTTGAAAAAGGGTTTTTGTATTACCAATTCCTAGCTACCACATTTCGATAGGAGTGTAGTCTAACATAAACACTATGCAAAAAATATTACTAATGAACTTTTAAAAATGTGGCGGACATGAGACAGAACCTGGGACAAGAAGCACAACTGGTCGCGACTTGCCTTGTCCTCGCCAAAATAGAGCCCATATTTACTTAGCATGTAAAGCTACTGCAGTTGAAATGAGGGAGAAAAAAAGCACTTACCGCTCTGCCGTAATATGTCCTCGCCCAGATAACGTAAAAGAATGAGGGGGGACTTGCATTGCATTTTTATGCAATAAAGATGCAATGCATTATGGGACATGGACGCAATGAATTAAGGGATCACATGAAGATGCGAGGGATTATGGGTATATGGACAAATATAAAAGCAACTACTTTTTTCCCAGTGGGGCAGTTCTTCGAGTGACGTTCATGGGTGGCGGCAAGAACAGTCTGTTAGTGTGATTTTGAGACAGAACTCAAGAAGGAACAACTCAAGGTTGAAATACCAGCTGGGAGAGCTTGAATTTACTCGCTGGTTTCTGTTTTCTTTATTCGCCTCAAAAACAGCAGAAACAAAGAAGGAAAAAGAGAATATATATATCAGCTTGTTAAGTTGTTAAATAGCTCAAATGCATATTTACTACTCAGAACAAGTATTGAACTCATAGACTTCAGCTAATGTAAATTTGTGCTTTAATAAGTTGACCTCTTCCACCTGCAATTGGAATGCATTCTGCCCATTGAGTTCTATGTAAACTTACAGTTTTTGCACGAGAATATATAACATCTATTTTCCTGATGAGGTTTATATCAGATTAAATCAACAAATTTAAGATCAAAATTCAAATAATAAAGATATGTCAGTTGGTAGACTAATTGATCCATCCTTATAAATACACCCAAATATTTAGATTATAAGTAATTTAAATGATCTTGCTGCTGATAATTTTCAAATAAAGTATGATTAAATAAATACATTGTGTGTTTTGTAATTAAGAACAAATCTATAATATAAAGAAAAGTGAATATAGTCAATAAAAAAATAGTATATATCTTTAAAAAAACCTTTTCATGTTTGACAGAAAATGTTATTCAGTAAAACCATCATCAGCCTTAAGGATGACTTCCATGTGCTCACAGAAATGACTGCGTGTTTGACTAGGTTGTTCTCATTCATATTGTTCACCATATCCATCGTGGCATATCTCAGCTTGTCTTTGGTGTTATATGGCCACTGGTTGGTCTTACTCTTGACAATATCTCTGTAGTTCAGGGGATTTATATCGAGAGAGCAAAGCCACATGTTTGGCATAACAATATTATGAACAATTTTCATTAATGTAAGAATTAGCAATGTCTCTGATGCATTTAAAAATAATGTCAGGTGGGATGATATGGCTCACAACCCTTAGAACTGTCACAGATCATGTAAACTCATACAAGGGATCTGTACAAATCTTTCTTTTACTTCTGTTCATTTCACCATATTCAAGAAACTTATTATTGCTTTGGTGACCATCTAGTGACACAAGTAGAGTGTCCTATTATCTTTTCTTGTGTCAGATTTGAAGCTGCCATCTTAATATTCTTGAGAGGTCTGAAAGTGAAATGAGAATGTTAAAATTAAGTACATGCTACGTAGCATAATGTGTGGCCCTCATCTCTGTATAACCTGACCTCAGTGTATGCTAAAAAAATCTGTATGTAATTCAGACCTATCATCTTTTGTTGGTCCCAAATATACCAATGTAGGCTTCTGCAAGAACTAGCTTAATATCTGATCTGGCAGTGTAGGTGGAGGGTCTCGGTTAATAAACATAAATACCTCATATAAGGGTATATTATTATTGGTTATCAGTCAGCTATAATTTACTGGTTATCTAGTGCCAGGAAGAATAATGCTTTAGGTTTATACTGTACACCGAATACTAATATTATCATTAGTGTAGCCATTGATACACTAACACTGTGAATATAGAAAGATGAGATACATGCCAGTAACAAACAAAACATTTAATAAGGCAAACAACTTACATACACATATTAAAAAGATTTACACATGTCACAAAACAAATGATTGTTCATACTGTCCAAAAGACAAAAATGTTTAACAGAACAACGAACAAAGAAATAACATGCCAGCCTTATGACCTTTGACCATCCGTAGCTAGGTGAATCAAAGTTTTTTTTTTTATCTCCACATTAGGCTGTGCACATGTCCCCTTTCTATCTGTGTGGACAAACTGGTGGTCAGGAAGGTAATAACCATTCCTCAAAAAACAGAAGCAAAAAGAAAAAAAGAGTTCACGTCTCTAAAGGGGCTGCACTCCTATGAGCTCAACCCAAGAGAAAACAACTATGGTCTCCCTACAGGTATTAATATATTTTTTCATGAGAATTGAAGTTGATCTCAAAATCCAAGCTGATAAAAATGAAAAAAGAACATATGAAGCATGAGTTTATTATACAGAGAAAACAATTAAATTTCTGCATTGCTTTGTGTGAACTTTGCTTATACAAGCAGCATTTCCAAAAATGCTAAAATAAACCAAAACACAAGTTTATATGTTTCTCTAATGTTTTTCCTTTTTTTTGGTCTTCATTGGTCATATATCACCATTTCTAGTTTCCTGACAATTACCAATGACTTATTTTGTTTTTTTTTTCTTTTTCATTTAGTTTAAGATGCAGGATGGTAGAATGTTTATCTAAAAGAAAAGTGCTTTTAGCAAACAGAGTCTAAATTCTAGCAGAGGTTGTATATCTTTACTTTACACTATTATTCTCCATTACTAAATATATAAGCAAAGTTCTCATTACTGGCATGTCATGTTAATAGATGGAGAGGAGTTTTTGAGCAAAGCAGGCTCATATAACAACCTTGCCAGACTGAGAAAATAGAAGTGAAAAAACAAAATAAACTGCAATTATCTATTGTCAACTTTGATAACAGTTCATAATATTATAAAATCTGATTATAGATATATTCCCTTTTATTTTATAGAATGTAGCAAACAGAATTTGATTAAAATGCATTCAGCTATTTAACTGAAAACAACTGAATACTGTTCAGAATTAGAAAGATAAACTATGTTGTTATGAATTTGAAAAACTTGAATTGGGGAAAAAAACAAACAATTCTCTTTGCAGGTGTTAATGAGTTTCACAAGCTTGATTTATACGGTTCAGGTGTTAATCTCAAAGTATTTAATTTTAATGCTTTGAACAAATATTCATTTTTAAAATCCATAAAAGACTCTCTCATTTTTAAAATATATTTTATTGTTCATTTTTCATCATGACTATCAGATTTTAGATTTTTGTTTTCCATTCTGTTTTATGATGGTCACTCTGAGTAAACATGGAAACTGATAGTGTCACCATAGATATTGGGAATTCTGCAAGAGTGTGAAATTGAAATAAAACATCAGTTACTAAAAAATGCTTGTTGTCAACTTGTGATTACTAAAAATATGGTCTTCATAGTCAAACAACATTTATGAAACACCTTTTGCATAAACTCGGCATGATCTTATTCTGTTAACTTGTTTAGATATTAAATGTGAAGAAACATTGCTTCTTTTTTTTTTTTCTCTGGTTTATCTTAGACCTGACACATTCAGCTGTGAACTACACAATAATAACAGAAAATGTAACAATGTCTTTATCACGTTCCAAACACTTTAGACTAATGTTCTCATCTTGATTGTTAGAGAATTATTTTGTTCTTTTCTAATTTGTCTTTGTGTTACCACTTTTGCCTTTTCGACTGAACCAACATAGATAACTTTCACTTCTTCCTCTCTGGATTGAACCAATGACCACCAGGAAACTAGATGCATTTAGCCAATGGTTTTATTCATGAGGTCATTCTCCTATTGTAATGATAAAAAGATGAGGATATTAGTGTAAATCAATATCTAAAGATAATGATAATTTATCATTTCAGAAATTCAGATGGAAATTAACAATTATCTTTTTATTTGCAAAAACAGAAACAAAATAGAGACTTAGAATCAGAAATAAACATTTGAAATTTCTGGGACACATAATGAGGCAAGATGGCTGAGAAAATTTGACACTCACAGTACATATTGAAAGCAAGATGGACGGAGGAAAACAGTGAATAACCGCCCGAAGAAATTTGTATAAAAGTATGGCAAGACAGGTAGTAGGAGTGGAATAGAAAGAAGACATATTGCTAAGAGCTATGATAGATAGGAAATTGTGGAGAGCCATGATCACCCTTACACTGAAGGGACACAGCACATAAAAGAAGTTTCATGGTTTGGTTGTATGATTTAGCTTTTACAGAAGAATTCTTTCTGTAAAGATGGCTGATTCAAATAGAAGCCAATGATAGCAGTTCCCAAACATAGAGCATATAACCAAGGACATGATATTATATAAATTTAAGCTCCTGAATATTTCACAAATTGATTTTAGGATTTTTAGTAACAATGCTGTTTTGAACCAAAATCTGTGTAAAAGTGTATTTTTTTTTTCTGAATTGGAAAATGCAAATCAATTTTCATGTAGGAAGCAAGAGAAGAATGAATGAAATGTTGTTCCTTCTATATTTCATCTTCATTTTTTAATGATTAAGGAAAAACAAAACGGATTTTAGGAAATGACTAATCATTTTTAATTAGTAATCAGTGATCACCATGAAGTAACATTGGTTGAAAATGCATCAAAAATTTAATGTAAAATATGTCATTGCAGGTAATAAATTCATGCGCTTGTTTTCATTATTATACATTCTTCAGTGAGGTGTGTGTGTGTGTGTGTGTATATGTATGTATGTATGTATATAAATATATATATACAGTAGCGTCCAAAACTAAGGGACAAAATTTTAAAACCTAATATTTGTTAGAAATAACAACTGTGAAAAGCTGAAATTTTGACAACTGGTAGTCGTTATCATCCATAATAACATACTAAAATTTGAAACATTTGCAAAGGATAGAAAAAGAATTATAACAATTATTTATTTTCAAATTTGGAACGTCCAAATGTAAGGGATAAAATTGAGAAAAACAATGTAAACAGTATGCTATATTCAAATTTTTTGATTTCCTCTAAAGAATAAGTCTTACTTAGTCATTTGTAAACGTTGCATCAGCTGGCACCATCGTGAAACGCCAAAAACTTGATTACTCTGTGAGACAAGCTATTGTGAAGCTACACAAGGAAAAGCACACCATTAGAGAGATTTCAGAGAAAGTGAAACATTCCAAGAGTGTTATATTGATCATTCATCAAGGCTATAGAACCCAGTCGGAGGGAGGAAAGATAGATTCATACCTTACACAAGTGAATGTAATGAACCTGGCTGGAATTTGAACTCGGTTCTCCAGTTCCTCAATTTTAGTCATTGTCTATTATTCGACTGTAAAGAGTGATTCCTTTTCAAATATAAAGTGTGTGGATGTATGAAGGTATTGCAACTCTGTTTTTAGAACTGAACAGCCAGACTACTTGCACATATGATTTTATTATAGTGGTGAAGGCTTGTGCAGAACCAACCACACTCTTTGGAAGAGCTGACTACAGAGAACTGCTGCATATAGTGAACCACAATCTCTCCAAGATTTTGAATTCAGAATTGTCATTTCCCTGAAATGATTGTGACCCAAGTCTCTAGGACCCAGGTTGTCATGTGATTTATCCCTAGATGAGGAGAGAAATGATCGATTCATAGCTTTTCAAAGGTATTAACATGACTGTAACAAACTTAAATGAATTCACCAATTCCTCCATCCATACCACTAGATGTTACTCCACCATGCTTCTTATACACACACACACAGATACATATATATATATAAGTAAATATACATGATATCCAACGTCAACAGCATGACTCAGAGTTTCATGCAGTTTATGCAATCTTGAGGTGCGGAAATATTCTGACCATTAAACAGTTTGTGTTCTCATGGTGATAATTTAAATTTGTGTGTTAAAATTTGTTTTATTTAATTATTGTTGCATAAAATATTATAATTAACTATGAATAATTTATATCATTCAAATTCATAAGTTCAAAAGGTGAAGGAATAAAAAAAATAAGTAATAAATAAAAACAAAATTCTTTATTAAATCATTTAAATTTGAATTTCAATTCAAAAGTAAACAATTTATCAAGTGAGGTAACTAGTTTTTTTAACATGATTTTTTTTTTATCAAGGCAACATGTGATGGTTTTAATTTGCAACAAGTATATATTTTACAATTACTCAAAATTTCCAAATTTAAGAATGCTCATAAATATTCAGCAAATTAACTGAAAAGATTTAGATGTTAGATCCAAGATTGTCATATAGCATCTTTGAAAGGAATTTTTTAAATGTAAAAATGCTCAATAACAGGTTAACTGAAATGTCTAGGCATTTAGACCTTAGAATATATCATTTAGTAAACTTTAAAAAAAAAAGAGAAAAATCTATTTATTCTTTTTTTTCTTTTTCTTAGTAAGAAAATGATAGCTAATTATAATGTGTATTTTTTCCTGCCATGATATATGATACGGAAATGTATTTATTTCAAATTCTAGGTGGAGCCAAACTATTATAATTTTGGAGATATTGTTGTTGGACGTTTGGCACAATACAACATTGTTCTTTGTAACACTGGAAGTTGCAATTTGGTCTGCAGACTCTTGGTACAGCAAACAGCAAATGGTGAAGAATTGCCATTCTCTGAAAATACAGGTAAACTATTCTTCTTTTTAAAATTTCATTTGTAATCTTTGTTGGAATTTTCTTCTCAACCTTAGAAGGTGATTTGCTCTTTCCAGATTCTGTTCATTACAGTCTCAATTAGAATATTTTCCCATGAATAGCAAATGTAGAAAGCAAACTAATGTTTCTCTGAAAGAAGTACTCTCAAGAAAAGCACAAATAAAATACGTAAATATAGAATCATCTTGTAAATAAACCCTGTTGCATTTTTGTATAATTATTGTTTCACACTATCTGTTGACAGTTGTGTTTATTTTTATGTCTTCATTGCTATCAGTGTTTCTATGTTCAGTCGCATTGCTATATTACACTGCTGTTAAATTCCTGACTTTCTAGTTGTTGAATTGTTCATGATGAAATAAAAATCATATGTTTTACTGACAAGTGATAATTATTGTATGGAATTCTGAAATGATTTCTTGTCTTTCTTTTATGTTTGACTGTAAAGATTTTATTATTATGGACTCTTTCTAGTGAGGTTGAAAAACCAAATAATTGTGCCAATTACAAATTGTGGAAATTTTATGTTGCACCTTTGCTATTTTGGAATAAAACACCGACTAGTTAATTTACTTGAATAATATAGAAATAAAATTAAACCTTCAACACAGATCTCTACCAATACTTCTGTGACTAAAAACTGAATGAAAATCTTGGCAAAGTTGGTAAAGTTTTTATTTTCCATATATTTTAAATTATTGTCTTAAGGTATTAAAATCTCTCCATCAAAAAGGTTTGTGTATCTGCCACCAAATGTAATCATTTATTCTTGGACCAGGACATGAACTAGAACACCATACTTTTCCCTATAATATTAAACAATTTTGGCTGGTTTTCATACAGTCACGAAAGTTAATCAACATCAAACCTGGTCAGTACCTAGATGGGTAACTGCTTAGAAATACCTAATGCTATAAGCTTGGGTGTGCAGGTGGTGTAATGGAAAATGATTAGGAATTGGAATTCAACTTTCAAAGTTCCAATTCCTGTTAGGTTCAATAAAATACACTTAAACACAAATACCCTTTGGAAATGTATGAATCTACCTCTTCACCCCTACCTATGGGTTAATTAGTAGGACTTTTATCAATTAATCATTATTATCTCCAAACAAATCTTACACTCTGAAAACATTCTTTAAATAACCTCCAAAAGGTTGATAGACTGTAAAAAAACAAATCAATCAAACAATGTTGTGTTCTCTTTTTTTAAAAAAGAATATTTGCATTGAGGTATGAGATGGACATTTTTGTCATACATATTTAAGTGATGGATTTATCCATTTTCTTTTGATCTTTCAACATATTTATTGTTGGCTTGGGAAAGTAGTAATTCTTTCAAGAAAGTTGAGATTGGTCAGGGAAATTGTAATCCTGGATGAAAACATCTACCAAAAGAAAATGAGAGACTTCATTGACAACAACAATATTTAATAAAAGGTAAATGAAAACAGAGCCACAAAGGAGACACAATAATTCATAAGAGCCACTAAAAAATTCCTCTTGGCTAAAACTCATTGAACACAACCGCAAAACACCCACACTATACAAACTATCAAAAACACACATACTAGACATACCATTGAGACCTATCATATCAGAGATAGGCAGCACTCCATATAAACTATCTGTCACACTAAGCAAAATTCTAACCCTACTCCTCTGCACAATTAGTCCCTCATACACAAAAAATTCAGGTCAACTCCTAAATAAATTTAAAAAATGTAGACATCAAAAACAAATATATAGACAGTTTAGATATAAAATCTTTATGCACAAATGTCCCTATAGAGAAATGCCTAACCCCACTAAAAACACACTTAACAAAAACAGAAATAAAATCACATATCCCCATATGTAAAATTATAAAAATATGCCAGCTAATCACCAAACAATGTTTTTTCACTTTTCGGTAGCCACTTCTATAGACAAAAAATTGGCTTATTGATAGGATTTCCTCTCAGCAGTATTCTTACGTATCAATTTTTATAGTTTCTTGAAAGTGGCTCTTACGAAAACATTCTGCCACCAAACTCTTTCTATTTCAAATATATAGACAACTTCCTACTAATATATCTACAAAAAAAAACTATTTTAACAGATCATGTCAACCAACTTAACAATGTTGAACCTAGAATAGACTTTGCCTTTGAACCTGAAACCAACTACATTCTTCCCTTCCTAGATATCATGTTACACAGAAACAAAAGTGAACTCAATTTTGCCTTTTACAGAAAAGCTACCAACAAAAATGACCTGGCCAACTTCTGTTCAAACCAATCCTATAAAATTCAATATAATAAAATAATAGGTTTCTACTTAAGAGCATTAAAAATTTGCAGCTCCCAATACCTACTCAAAGAAGAAACACACATGGAAAACACTTTCAAAATGTCCAATATCACTATCACTTCATCCAAAAGGCAAAGTGAAAGGCACATAAAATATATGACTGTAATAAAAATAACATTATCCACAATAATTAACTTAAACAAAAGCAGATCCATAATACTACCTACCAACTCTATAACATCCAATATACAGAACAACTTATGCCATGTAAACAACATCCAAATAGTCAAAACCACTTTGCAAACCATTATGGATAAAATCAGATCTAAAAACACCCATAACAATAATAATTCAGGAGCAGGCATATATAAAATAAATTGCCAAATCTGTTCCTTACAATACATGCAGAAATTTTTAAAAAATGTATCTATGAACAAAATAGGGGCCTCATAAATAACAATTTAAAAACTGCTCTAGTCATATACAGAAATAAATTAGACTACAATTTTGATCCAAAAAATGCCACACCTATCAAAACTAATTTACTTAGAAGGAAAATCCTCAAGGGTGTTGCCATTGAATATTATCAAAATATCAATCTACACCCCGTTTTTTTTCTTCCTATCTCCCCTTTCCTGAAAGAATTACTGCTTTCCCAAGCTAATATACACAACAAATATTTTGAAAAATCAAAAGAAAATAACTAAATCCATTATTTCAGCCTTTGAAGATGTATAACACAAATGTCCATCTCATACCCCAATACAAACAATATTCTTTTAAAAAGAAAGAAAGGAAAATAAATATATAATATATATATATATATATATATATATATATTCAAGGATGCTAAGTGATGTAATCTAATGTCTAATACGTAAACATTTCAGTTAACCTGATGAATATTCATGAGCATCTTTAAATTACAAAATTTCATGTAACTGACAAATAGATACTTGTAAAATAAAATCATTACATTTGCCTTGATAAAGTCTGTCAGATGACAAAATACATCGGCTCAGACTAAGTATAGTTTTCCTCTTGTCTTTTTTATTAATAATAATATATATTGTAACTTTTGTTTGTTCTCTCTACCCATCATTTCTAAGCACAAATTCATAATAGAAAAGCATTTTTTTTATTGCTTGCAAAATATATGGCTCAAGAGCTACTCAAGATTGAGGGTTACTGAATGTGGCTTGTGCTTATGAATATAAGAATAGCAAGTATGAAATAGGGATAATGTGGATATGGTGGATAGGTATCAATTAATCCTTACTTTGAAAAGGTTGATATATTATTTTTGGAAGAATCCAATCTGCTTCACAAAGCAGCAATTCATGAATAAAAGAGTAGAACTTCCTTCTTACAATTGTAATAGGGAAAGTGTGATGGTAGTTTGACTCTGTGGACACAGTTGTAATGGTTTGAATTGATGTGACTAAAAAATGGAGCTCATCTGAAAATGTGCCATTGAAATAGTGATAGAATAGTGACACCCAGCATTGATGATCTGTGAGGCGTTAGCTTAGCTGGTTTCCTCTCTCTTTTAATTTGTGTTGCCCAATCAATTTATTAATGATGTCTCATTTGAATGGTCAGCTTAAATTGAATAATTAAGCACTCAACTATGTTTCAGACAAATTTATTACCTACTTGACTTCACCAGTACAAAGTGGAGTGGTTCACATATTTTTGCACATGTCAGGTTTTCAGGTTGGAGAAATAAATAACATTTTTTTAAATAAATATTTAAAATACATCTCTTTTTTTTTGTTTTGTTTGCTTTCATTATTTGGAAAGTCTACTTTACTAATTGGTGTTTGGAAGCACATTTAATAGGCTTCTTTTTCTTTTTCACAATAACAATGACCATATCTAGGGGATTTATTAACTTTCAAGCATCATTTTATATCCTTACTAGCAGAGAAAACATCTTTTTTCTTTTTTTTTTCAGATGACAGTTCTAGCATTAGAATAGATCTGAACAAAAGAATATAATGAGATCAGTGCATTTTGATTTTGTTTGTTGATGTCTTTTGTATGTCAGAATATTAAAAACCTACAGAAATAGATTTGATTCATTAATAGATTCATGAAGAGAATCAAAAAGTTTTAGGAAAGTAAACATGATATTTATGATTTTTCTAAGTTACTTTTCCTAGTTTTTTGACCTTAGTACATTAAGTCTATTTCCATATATACTTTACTAGTCTATTTCTTCTGACAAACCCCATGACCATATAATAGAGACATAATTTTATATATTTATGTTGGTCACACCACAAACTCACTTTCACAGTGCTTGACTCTACATTTAAATGATAACTCTAACATTTTTAGACATTTAAAACAACATGCCTGCCCACGTACTCAGTTCCAGAAAATCCTTGTTGACAACGCAACTATGCTTAAACATGAAAACAATAAACAAAAATTAAAAATTCTTGAAGCTTTATACATAAAACAGTAGAAACCTAACCTGAACAAAATAAAATATGAAATCTCCATAAATATCCTTAAATGCCTATAATTTATAACAGAAGCCATTGGTTTATGCCAACAGCTTCCCATACTTAATACTTCTTGTTTTTTTACTCTCGCATGGTCATGTGTGACATCACAAGCTGTGACGCGATTTTCACTTCTGTGTCTCGTATATATGAGTTTGTTGTTACTTGGAAATTTTTCATGAAGCAAGGGCAGACTATCATTGTTGTTTTGTCTGTGTATTGTTTGATATATTGAAATTGTCATCTTTGATAATGGCTTATGTAAGCTGAAAGCTTAGATTGGAGTTAAACATGTATTAATATGGTGTTTTCCTTTCATCTTTCAATGATAATGTTATTCAGCTTATTAGACAATATGAAAGAAACTTACTTAAAATAGACAAAACTTGTCTATATTATTTAATGAAACATGCATATATATATATATATATATATATATATAGGTTTGAAACGGTACAAAAGCGTATTAAGGCATTAAAAACAAGAAATTTTGTATTGTAGGCCATGATAAGTTTAAAACAAAACACACACCAGTCGACTGGTTTCGTCCCCTCTCGTCAGAACTGTTAACGGGGAACTAAGATTATGAGGAAAAGAAAAAAGTCTGTCATGGATGACATGAATGAATGGACAGGGAAGGAAAAAAAAAAAAAATTTATACAAACCAAGCTGCTAGAAGGAAGTGCAGAACAGCAAGTCCAAGCAAACAATCTCTTTGTTTGCAAAGAGCAGGTTGCCTGGACCTGATGTAAAGCGACTCCAACACCTTCATTCATTCATGTCATCCATGACATTTTTTTTCTTTCCTCATAATCTTAGTTCCCCGTTAACAGTTCTGACGAGAGGGGACGAAACCGGTCGACTGGTGTGTGTTTTGTTTTAAACTTATCATGGCCTACAATACAAAATTTCTTGTTTTTAATGCCTTAATATATATATATATATATATATACATACACTACTAGTTCCCATGAAATTTCAAGGTTTTTCTGTTTGAATTTTGTTTTATTTCTTAATCTCACTGAAATCAAACAGAATCTCTGACATGCTGTGTCTGTCTTTCCTTACAATCAAAATGGAGCAATCCATTATTTATGAGGTATTGGCAGGCAGTTGCTTTCTTTCCTTCTTGAAATCAAGTAGTGTTTCTTATATGTCTTTCTATTCGATCAAAACAGAATAGTCCATTATTTATGAGGTATTGGAAGGGCATAATGTAATGTGTAAGCTAAGAAATTAAGAGATGGATAAACAGAAATACAATACTTATTACTTGAAATGATTTTGGGTTTTTTTTGTGGATATCTGAGTTTGAAATACACCTCCACACACACACACACACACACACCACCACCACTCTTTTTCTTTTTTTTAAAGTGTGTTATATATCAGTGCACTTGATAAAGAAAATGTTCTCTCTGACAGAGTTTGAACATGAATCCTCCTTTGTAGGAGAAACCACCATTTGATCCAGCAGGCTTTAGACTGCATAACCACAGAGAACATCATAGTCCAGCAAGAGTCTATTCATCCCTTTGAAGGATTGTACATTCACTTGTTCACATTTTCTTGAAAGTTCATATCTACTCAATTTCATATCTGAAACATAAGTTATAGTGGGTTATTTGTGGTGTTTGATTTGGGCCTTGTTAGGATTAGCCTACTATAAGGGATGTATTAATGAGTGAATAAAACGATAAACTACATCTTAAGAACAATCAAGCCTGGAGTATAACAATAATAATTTATATAAACATTAATAAGTAGTTTCATATTGTACAAAAATAATGTTCATAGATAGCACAAGGTTGGTATTTAAGAAAGATTAAATAAAATTTTTTGTTACATTTCAATGAATACAAGAGTTTGTAAAAGTACTTTAGTGTTTTTGAGAGAACCGAGTTTCATTTGGTAATTTGTCCTGCAAATAAGAAAAAGGAGATAGAATGTATGAGAGAAGTAAAAGTTGGGCAGGGGGGTGTGAAAATGACAAGAAATATGCAAGGAGTGGTAGTGGTTGTTGAAGCTGAGATGCCCTTGATGTATTCACTCACAGTTTTAAGTGTTCATCTTTGTGTGTCTCCTGTTGGAATCTCTTCTTTTGTCTTTCAGACAGCGAACTATTTATATTGTTAACAAAATTGACAGAAGCTCTGACTAAGTTGTTGATTATTTCAGGGGTGCTCATTTCTTATTGGTCAACATATATATATTTAGGATTGTATTTAATCAACTTCAACAGGAAGTTATGCTTAAAACCTATTGTGTAAAGCCCAAAATATGTGATTATGTTTTAAGCTATGAAAGAAGTAACTTCCTGTTTCTGCTTTTAGTGTCACTACAAAACAATGTAATTTCTAAAGAATTAATGGTTCTATTTTTAATCCAACTTCATTTGAAATAATAAAATTTTGAATTGAAAATAAATCCATTAACTCTTTAAAAATATATATCTTTATATAAAGTAATTTAAGCTAAGTCTTAACTTTGCTGTATTTGATTATAGGAATAGTGTTGGCTGTCTATTAAGGACACTTCCCCAAAGTGGAATTACCACATTTCATCTAGTACAGCTTAGAATTACAACTACTCCTTCACAATACAACTTACAGCATAAACACAGCAGAAGTTTAACAGCAAACCTTTTGAAAATGGTGAATGAACTGGCTGAAAGAGCTTGGACAATAACCTCAGTTACTCTCTTAGTTCTGCAAAATGGAAAACTGTAAGAATATTAGAAAAATTGAATAGAACTTTTTTATCTGTCACATTTATTGAAATGTGTGTAAAGATTGCTGCTGAAACATACAAACTGCTGCTAATGCAATACTCTTCTACTCAAATCGAGCTCTCCTCGCGACTGATGTTTTTCACATAGTAAAAGGTAAAATTTCCTTTCCACTCTGCTGTGCAATGACAGCTTGGGAGTAGGATCTCTGACTACTAGGATACTAAATCGGTCAGATTTTGATCCCTCCTTGAAGCAATTGGTGTCTAGCCATACGAATGAGCTGTGGTACAGCAAAACAGTCTGTGGATGACTATATGTGTGTGTGTATATGTATAGAGGTGGATAAATCAAATAACTAGATATTAGTAATTGTATATGTGTGCGTTAGCATGATACACAAGAAAGCAAAAAAATATTTACTAAATTTACTTTAAGGTGTAAACAAAACAATGCTCAATGTGGTTAGACAGTGCTAAGAAATATATATTAATAAATATATATATACCTATGTTTGAAGTACGACTTAAGTTTTGTTGTTCTACCAACTCATGAGGCAAAAAATATTACTTATGATTTAAAAAATAAATAAATAAAAAGAAACGCAGTATATTATTTTTTTAAAAAATCATTAATATTTTGTGCCGATGAGTTGGTAGAACAATGAAACTTAAGTCACACTCCAAAAGTAGGTGTATATATATATATATAACATATACATAAGTATTCCTCCACCATAAGAAGGTTATGATGATAATTAAGTCACTTTGGACTTACATTTTGTATTTTTCTGCATTTAGAATAAAAAATTATTAGCAGTACAATTTACTTTATTGTTCCATGTCAGAAAATTCTACTTTCAAACGCACTGAATATACAAATATTCAAAGAAAGCAAACAAGAAACAAAAATACAAAATGTATTAGCTGCCTGATCTCCCTTACTTATTAATGAGATATTCTGTTGTTGTTGTTTTTCTTTTAACACAAACTATATTTGTTTATTTGTGTCAAGACATATAACTTCTTTTACCATAACAGAATGTTTCATTAACATATATGGAAGATAACTGTGTGAGTGAGTTGTCTGTTTTTTCTCAAGTATATCATTTACATATGATGATAAAAGACTTTTGACTCTGAATATAGACAGCACCTGTTGATCTGAACTACTTCAACCATTTGAAGAGTTACTTACTTTGAAATGTATTTGCCCATGAAAATGGATGTTAATGCTGGAACTATGCTCTGTTGGTGTCTAGAAAAAGCAGAACAGATGTTGGTATGACTATTTTAGGTCTGTACTAATACAGACTCCTGATGGAGTGATATACTTCTGAATTCTATTTTTGAAGAATGCTAACACAGACAAAATGTTTTCAAGAATGATAGCAGAAGATTACTTAATATTAAGTGTTAGCATTTCAGCATATATAATTTTTCATACATGCAAAACTAGTCCCTGTGTGTGTGTACACTGACACACACATGCACACACATATATGTATATATGAATGTAAATGTATAATATCCCATGTGTGTTGGTGTTAATAAAATTGTGCTTGACATAGAATAACAGAGCAATAAATTATATATTATTAATAAATATACATTTTTCCTCACCTGTAGCACAACTCGAAGTTTCATACAATAATTTAAATTATAGTAATCGTAGCAGAGTCCATATTATTTACAAGATTTGTATAAATAAAAAAAATCAACTGCACCAATATTACTATAGTCCAGTGTGTGTGTATGTATGTATATGTGTGTGTGTGTGTGTGTGTGTATATATATATATATATATATTAATTATACAATGGTCAGTTGCAATCAGTTTTCAATTCAAAATTTATATATATTATACATTTATGATATATATAACATTTATATATATATATATATATATATATATATATATATATATATATATATATAAAGATTGTATTTTTTTTCTTTCATGAAGAAAAAATGGTTGGCCAGAGTAAAATAGGAAAAAACTTTTGAGACCAGCTGTATTTAGAATTCAGGAGCTAAGTAGCAAGAAATAATCCATTTTACTTTCAAGACCCCAGATAGGTGTATATCTCCATGAAATTCATCTGAAAAGATATATTACGCATTTTGCATGTTATCATATATATATATATATATATATATATATATATATATATATGTGTGTGTGTTTACATTGTCTTTCCATTGGGCCATTTCAGCAATATAGAACTGGGGTACAGACTGCATGGGTAACAGTCTCTTTGCCCATATTTACCTACTTCAACCTTGAGCACTTGAAAGGGTTGAGAAACCATAGAAAACAAATCAGTCAACCTTATTCACTGGAGAGATGGGAAACAGCAGTCAATGAGCACACTGCATAAAACATTCACCCAGAGCATAATTCCATAGTCTTGCAAGACAGATGGATATCCACAATGTATGTCCATTCGATGACATGATAATCACATAAGGTGTGAAACTGTCATTCACACTCTGTTCACATTTGCATATATTCTTTGTGTTTTTGACTGTCCACTTCTTACAATATTACATCTTGCCCTTCCATGAACAGTTTGTGACATTCAAAATCACTTGATTTCTTCATAGCATGTTATCCATAAATGATTTTTAATAGGACTAATGTTTGATTAGTATCTTATCAATAGTCACACAAAACTTGATGTTATTCCACCTCCAGATTGTTTCACTCATTTTTGACCAAGATTATAACATGAAGACATAGAACTTCCTCTACTTCTTGGCAACAAATAATTCATCTGGTCTGTGTCTTGATAAAGTGGAAGTTAGAATATGTCTGGAGATGTTTGTATGCAAATGCTTATCTGGCTCCTTACCTCATCTTACAGACATATTGTTATATATATATATATATATATATATATATATATATTTGGTTGGATAGATGTGAGTTTGTGACCCTGGGTTTCACGCTTTTAGCGATTGTCAGACAAACTGATTAATGTTTTAAAAATTTGGGTTTATGTAGATTGCGTGTATTGATGTTATTGTGGAAGTGGTGGGGAAATTTTGTCGTTTTGTCATTCATCGTACTAATTCCAAAACATCGATGTATGCAGACACATATACATACTTGGTCGTCCGTCGGGACTCATACATATATAAACATATGTGGGCAGTTTTGGCTATGACACATGTATGTATAAGGGTGGTGTTATGTCTATACATACGCATTTGTATGTTGAAATGTTGAAACTTAAACATTGGAAGTGTGGCAGAAATGTCACGTTAGTGTCTCGTGACTGTATACATGTCATATTATGTATATTTTTTTTTTTTTAAAACATTAATCAGTTTGTCTGACGATCGCTAAAGCGTGAAACCCTGGGTCACAAACTCACATCTATCCAACCAAATATGTTAGCTCTATCTCTGATATTGAGCGCTTTTTAATAAGTACCGCGCATATAATATATAAATAATTATACATATATATATTTATTTATATTTATATACACTTTTCACATATATATATATATATATATAATATATATATATATATATATATATATATATATATATATATATATATATATATATATAAAAAAAAAAGAAAGAACAGTGTTATATAATCTGGTGTTCTTATTGATATTTTTATTTTTTACAAAACAGTGCTCAATGTAAATTTACAGAGCATAAATATTATAAATTAACTGATTTAATTCATCGCTACACAGGAATTACTGTTTCAAAAACAGAAACTAAAACCTTCAAATTCAATTATATAATTAAATTAAAAGCATTAGTTCTGTTTCATCTTTCAGCAAATTTTGGAATTTAAGTTAATTTATTATATATTCATGATTTTTCTTCTACAATAATTTCTGTTTATCCTGTTAAATTCTCTATTCAGTCTTTCTTTCTTGCACCTTTCATTCCTTCATCAACAATAATTGTAGCAATAATATTTTTCCTTCATTGTTTTCCTTAGCAAGTTTTGTCAGTTATATATTTTGTAAAAACAGAATGGCTAAGAAACTGTGATCATCAATCCAAGCTAGAATTATTTTACATCGGCCGCCATTTTCTTTCCATTCAGTTTATCTACATTGTCTATTGTTTCAAATTTTGTTAATTTGTCCAGAAACAATAATTCTGAACCTGAATGGTCACACAAGTAATGATTATTATTTATTTAATTAATTCAACAAAAATTCAATAATTTCATATCCAGTTAATCAGAGTGAGATGTAAGCACAAATACAGGCACACACAAAAATACATGACTTTTTTTTTAACTATTTTATTTGCAGTTTCATAAATATCTTCTGTTTTTTTTTCATGTTGCTAAAGACAATAGCATAAAGTAAGATTTCTTTTGTTTTCCATTTATTAGACATTTCACTTTTTATAAAGCTATTCTCAAAATGGAGGTTCATTTGTCTATTTTAAAGATTGTTACACAAAGCAAATTTTGTCTAACAATAAGAATTAAAAGAAAACTTAAAATGTGTTAATAAAATGAAAGCATTAAAAAGCCAAGGAAAAAAGTCACTTCCAATGCCATACAATGCATGAAACAATGATTTTTATCTCTGTTTCTCAAACAATCCATGGAAACTGAATCATCACTTCTAGCAATTGTGAATTTTTATAGAGCTGGTATGTTAGCCTAATATGTGAGATAAACCTGTATAAATTAATTATTAGTTTTAAATCATAGCAAAAAGTAAAAGACACTACATAGAAATGAAAAAGAAACTGATGCTTATCAAGGCTCATGAATTGAAGGAAGTGTATAAGTTTGATTCCAAATGTTCTATTCTACTGGTTTTACCCATCAGTGTTTGCAAGATTGCATCATCCAAGTAAGACTTCACTACAATGCAATAACTAAAATCACAAGTTGAGATGAAATCAAACTTAAAGAATATCCAGAAAATCTAAAGAATGCTGGGATAGATTGAATCGTCGCAACAATCTGGAGAATATGGAAATGAAAAAATTATGGATGGAAGGCACAAAATGTTATGACTGAAGAAAACATATCATGGCTTTGTTTATATTGCAAAAAACAAAGTTTTCGATCTGTCATATGATGACTGCAATACAATTATTTGGTGGGACAAAACTTTTAGAAGAGAAAAAAGCATTTCATTTTAAGAAAAAAAATAATGCTGTAAACTTATACCTTCCAAAAAATGAAACATGGGAATAGAGATATTATTGACTCCAATATCAGCCAATTATATCAAAAAATATTTTAATCTCTGCTGTCTCTGAGGCTTCATAGGCAATTCAGCTTCCAATATGAGAATGAACTGAAGCATACTTTGTATGTCATATACTTATATAAAGTCTGTATCATAAACTATTGATAATTACTGAAATAAAATAATATTTATTCTGTCTTATTATCCATTCACTTATTAAATTAATACTAATGCTAATTGAGTGGATAAATTTTGTCAGATTTGGAATGATAAATCAGAAAAATCAAGAATATAATCTAAGGAGTAAATATTTTTGTCTAACCAATTCCACTGAGGAAGAAAATATAGTTTAAAGATACTTTGAGGACAATGATAAAAAAGCACCACATTGATAAAATCCACCACACAGTTTCATCATAAAATATTTATTGCATATAGCCATATTTTTCAACGATGCCTTCATCTTCCATTTTAAAAATAAATGATGAAAGAGTGTATGACCCATATACAAATATATATACAGTAAATAAAACCTGCTCAAAAGTTATTATACAAGAAAAGCCTGTGGACCCATTGTGTCATACTTTTAATGAGAGAAAAATAATAATGGAAAAATGATTTTCATTAAATTTGCTCCCTTGGAGTAGGTTCAATCACTGTAAGATAGTTTGTAAGTTTTCTGTTAAAGTTTTCTTCTCTCTGTATAAAGACTGATCAATAAGTGAGTAGCCTAAACAAAAATATTTTAATCGTGAAACATTTAATTTTCAACATATGTTCATTCCTTGTCAATGCACTTAAATTAGTGGTAGATATTTATCATCTGCATTAATCATTATGAAGTGAAGATTTCATATCAAAATACACTAAATAGGCATTTATCAGGCTACAGACTTATTGATGCACTCATGTCTTGTACATTATGCGTGGCAATCTTCTTTGTCCACTGTTTGTTTTATTCATATCATAAAGAGTTCAGCCACTCTTTTCCTGACAATTCAAGGGCAGTAGGTTTGGTTATGGTAAAGCAGCTATATCTATAAATCACACACACACACACACACACACACACACACACACACACACACACACACACACACACATATATATATATTAGAGAGAGGGAGAAAATATTGGTCAGAGTCTCTCTGACCCTAATAAAATTTATTTGGCCAATGAGATAAGACTTGAACGCTTATTGACCAGATTACTGATGCTTTGGCTTGGTCAATTGATTGGGCCTGTTTAGTTTTAGTTTTGATAATGGAATCATCTATCATGGAACTAAGGGCAAGGTGTCTGGAAGACATGCAATTATGTGTTCTTAACACTGATACTCCAACATATTTTGTCTTCTGTGTTAAATCTTCTATGACCTCCCAAATGCCATGCTATATCCTGGGCACTCTGGTCCAATCACTCAACTTAGCTTGCAAGTGCCACTAGCTATGCTTGACCCCACCCCCAACAATGAATGTTGCCCTTTAAAGCAATCTGTTGCAGAATGGGAGCCTGCTTCTTTCCCAAGATCAAATCATCTTGATGTTTATACTAACAGTCACGTCCTCTTTTCTCTGCTGTCCTTCCATCCTTCTGTCACCATCCACCCAATCTGCATCTCATGAACCCTTCACATTAATATTTGTTTACCTGGATGCGAGCTCCTTTTCATTTGCCTGATCTATAAACAAGGATAGATGATTGGTTATTGATTTTTGTAAGCTGAATTTTTTGTCTGTCTTTATCCATTTATTTTTTTTTTTTTTATATCAATGTGTGTTTGTGTCTCTTGATTTGGGGATTGCACGTTGCCTCTACATTCGAGATTTGCAATTTTTGTTTGAACAATTTCAGCTTCCATCATTTCATTTCACTTGAGTGGCTTTTAAGAAAAATATCTCCTGTCCTTTCTTCTTCCCTTCTGATATGTGTCAGAAGATGGAGACAGATTTGCTTATTTGTCTGTGCTTGTTGCATTTCTTTGATATTTGAGCATATTTTTTTTCCTTCTTCCTGTCCTGCTCATTTTAAATCTCTTCATGATTTCACTTTTTTTTTTCTCTTTTTTTTTCTACTTGATTTATTTTTTTTTTTATTTACCCTTCCTTCCATAATATTTTTTTCTGCTCTCTGTCATCATTCTCTCTCTCTCTCTCTCTCCTAGTTTCTTATTTTTCTCTCTTTATGTTTTTTAGTTTCATTTCATGTTTGTTAACTTTTTTCCTTCCATAACAATTCTATTTAATTTTAGTTTCTCTCTACCTCTTTCCCCATTCTTACAGGAATCTTTCTTTTCTCGTTACCTTTTTGTTGGTTTTAAGCCAATTGGTTTTTAAATGTTTCATTTATAAATTTCACTAAACAAAAATGTAAATTTCAGTGTGACTCAAACTCCCATACTTAGACTTTAGCTTGTGTCAAGTAACTGTGTTTGTATGATGTTAGTTAGAAACAGTAAAATAAATCTTATTCTCCCATCTGCTACCTGAAATCTTTACTTAATTTATTTATCAGTCTCTAAAATTTATAGTTTGCAAAGGTAGGTGGGGCACTGTCATTTGCAGTGACTCCCCTCAGGCTAGAAAACCGTCTTTTATTAATAAAATTATATTAGATGCAATGTAATATTTGTGGACATTTTATTTATTTAGGTGTGCATATTAAGTGGCAGCGAATGTGCAATTTGAAACCAGTTTTGTTAACATTGCTTTCATCGTATTTCTGCTCATCTGAGATTCTGATAGGAAATATCTTCATTAGCAACATTTCATGATTGCTGTTACTGATTTAGCATTCTATTCAGTCTGAATTTTTTTAGGCATTTTTACTTGAAGATACAAAGTTAAAACAAGTCCAAAATGAATCCATCCAAGTGTTATCCATGCCTCATACAAGTCATTTACCAAAAATCTTCAGCAAGTTATTGACATAGAAGGACAGAAGCATATTGAATAGATAGTGTATCAAATAAGTTCATGGACATTTAGTTTGTTTCATTTTGTAAAATATTTCCAAATTGTTTAATAAAGATGGAAAAAAACCTTGTAATGCTATTTATTGAACACCCTGTATATGTGTATATATTTTGCATACTTGTATAATATTATCACAGTATCAACTGATGACAATACATGGTTTAATCTCTTCTACATTAAATTTTATTCAAAATGAGATTCATCAGTGAGTGGGCGTGAGGCTTTAAAACCTCAAAATGTGGCACTTACATTCTCATCTGAATCTACGAGAGTTTGTCCTTCTTATCTCTCTGATAGTGTTTATATATTTGCTTGTCATATAGTTTTTCCCCCACATGCACAAATCAAATGCAGCTGGGCCAATTATGCACATCTGCACTCAGCAGCTAGGAGATCATTCTCCAAGTTAACCATGTACCTAGCTTTTCCAAAAGACATGGAATGCAAGGTCTTACTCCAGATCATGACACAATACTACACTTGTAAAATCAATTTGTTTTTTCTCCAACAGGAAATCAAGCTTTAATCTCTGCTTGCCAGAAACTCAAATTTGTTTCTTCTCTGTGATGTATGAAAGTTAGAGAAATTTTAATTTTCCTTTTCATCTTGCATTCATGTAACATTTCCTCTCTTCATTTTCCTTTTCCAACCTTTGCACTTCACCCTGATTGAATCTCTTTCTTCCCACCATCTTGATCATTCAATATTTTTTTATTTCTTTATTGATTCCTTCACTCCCTCCCTGCATTATTTCCTAATTTGTCTCTTTCTTTTCATTCCTCATTTTTTCCTCTTTAATTTGCTTTAACTCATCCTATTCAGCTTTTTTGCCTTCCACAGCTGGTTTTTTATTCAGATAATTATTGAACTATTTTTGTATGCTAGTGGCTCATTGTCTGAGATTTGTACAGTTATATGGCTGCATTTTTGTCTACTGTTCTTTTTTCCTGTTCCGTTTAACTTCCATTTCATTGCCAATGCTTTCATCTTGATTTCTCTCCTTCCTGCCATCTTTACTTTACCCTCTCTTGCTAATATTGTCATCTCAATTCTTTCTTATTCCTGGCATATTTTCTTTCTCAAATATATACCTGTTATATACCATACCTATAAACACTAATGGGTATGTCCCAATCCTCATAAATACATTGGACACTATTGTAAGTGGGGGTAATATGGTGTCTAAGTAGTCCATCACTAGCAGTGGTTTACCTACTTCACACCGCTGGCAAGTATTGTATTTTGTTGATGTTATAAAAGTTACCATCTCATTTCTGACCTCCATTTTGGTTATTCCTCATTCAGTAATCTTTTCTAGGTTACAATAACACCTTTTTGCTATTACTGGTATCATACTATTGGCTTCTTTTTATTTCCTACCATATTTGCTTTTCTCTTTTTACACTCCTTTTCTAATATATTTATCTGACTTTTGTATTCTTTCTTGCTGTCATATTTCCTTTCCTCACTTCACACCTACTTAGGCAACAGAAATATGGTTCTACAGAAGGATGCTGAGGATAACACAACAAACATGTGAGCAATGACAAAGTTTTAGCGAAAATGAAAACAAAAAGGAAACTTATACTTAACATCAGGAGGAGACAATTGAAATTTCTAAGTTGCATAATGACAAAAGAAGGTTTGGAAAATTTGATACTCACAGGACAGATTGAAGGCAAGAGAGGCAGAGGAAAACTGCATAACCTAATTGGTGAGCTTCAGTAAATGGATGGCAAAACAAAAAGACAAAATGGATGGCAGAATAAAAAGACTAAGAATAGGAAATTATGGAGAGCTATGATCAGATACATCCCGAAGGAACATGGCACATAGAAGAAATCATACAATTATTTCTCTTCTGAGTTTTATATTTGTTTTCTTCTCACATTACATTCACTTGATCAGAGAAACGTCTTTCTGCTTCCTGACATATTTGCTTTCTTCTCTTTACTCTCTCTCTCTTGCCAATATAATCATCTGACTTTCTTGCTGCCATGTTTTCTTTTCTCACCTGCTTAGACATATACTTTTGTTTTTTCCTCTCATACTTTTTCTCTACCTCATTTTTTTTACACGTATTTGCAAATGCCTTGACTTTGTCTCTTTCTTTCTTTTGTCATTAATTTTCTTCTCTTTTTATCATGTTCTTTATTTTTCTCATCTTTCTCTCATATTTTCTTTCTTTCTCTTTTTAAAATCCTTTTCTCATGCTGTTATCATTGTTTCTTCTCCTTTCCTTCTCACTTAATATGCTCTCTTAGAGAATATCTATTGTAAATGATACAACAATTTATAGGTGCACCTCCCAAAATCTAGAACACCAGAACCTGGCAGCTAATCTCTCTTCTCTTGCCTTGGTAGCTCAGTTGGGAAATTAACTGGCTTGTAAAATTCAATTCGGTCAAAACAAAACTAGTAGAATTCCACCACCACCGTGCAGAACCTGAACTTTCACCAGTCATGATGGCTGGATCTTCTCAAAGAGGCTTGTTCCTTTGAACACCTTTTGGGACACAAGCTCACCCTAGACCTCAAGTGGAATTCATATGTACAATCTATTGCTAAAAGATGATGAAAGAAGGCCTGGCTCATTGGACTGCTCCAATAAGTATCTTATTTTCCTTACTATACTCTAGAGCCTGAACAGGCCAGAAATGGAACAGTGCTGCCATATCTGGCTGGAGCTGTACAATCCTCACTTGCCTGTCTTGATAAAGTTCAAAAGCATCTATTTATCCTTGTGGGCAATGAATAATTTTCACCCTAGAAAACCTTTCCCATAAATTAAATGTCACAAACCTCTTGCTCTTTCTCTCTCACTATTTCTATGGTATGTGTTCTGACTTGTCATGTTCTTTGCTACCCAAAGTCCTGACCTTTATAACTGGAACCCACCAAGTTGTGTACACAAGAGTGAATAATTCCCATTCCCTTTTTATTCTTCCCAGGAACTGCTGCTTTATTGAACAGGCTGCTGGTAGGATGTTTTACAAATCACTACGATCTTTAGCTCTAAGGTTAACCATTGTTTTTCCTGCATAACTCCATATCTTATCTTCTTGCCTTTTCTTGCTCATACAACATCACACAGTGACTCTCTATCTTGGGCCTTGTGCTGAGTGTACATTGATATAAAAAAAAATTCTCTTCCTAAAATCAACATCATTTTTCTTTCTTTCTTACATTCTCTGTTATTGTTTTCTCATCTTTTTCTTTGTCCCCTCCCCCCAATATATCTTTTTCCATCATTTTCAGTGTATTGTTTGCTTATTGGACTTAAGAGGATTTTCCTTTTTGTCTCCTCCTCCTTTTCCTCACATCTTTCTCTTCCTTCATTTTTGTCCTTTTTTTTTTTTTTTACTAACCTTCTTCTCTCATTTTCTACACTCAGTCTTTCATTTATCAAATTAAACATCAGTGGGATAAACATTAAGTTTGTTTTTTTTCACTTCATTTTCTTCTTATAATTTCCTTTCTTCATCTTCTTTTTGTACATTCTATTCATCTGTCTTTCTCTCCTGTTTGGTTCATTTTCTTTTTTGGCTTTTCCTTCATTCCTCTCTTTATTTTCTTTCTTGTCCTGTCAGAATCTTTTCTTTTTTTTTTTTTAAATGTGAATGATATATTTAGAACATGCCAAAGACACCTTTTTTTGGTTTTAAAGATTAGTATGCAAAAAAACAAAAACAAAATGCAAACTAGCAATCAAAAGGAAACAAAAAAAAAATGCAAAAGAATGAAACATACACAAACAAAAAGCAAGAAATATTTATTTTTGTTTCTTTTTCATTTGAAAAAAAGACACCTACATTTTGTGTTTAGTGATATCCTCACCCTTCAAACAGTTTAATACTGATCTGTTAAAAGAAATAACCGGTTCTGGTTTTGGTGGCAATGAGTGTGGGGTCTGGAATAAAATGGAATGGATGATGCATGGCATCGGTATTTCTGCAAAGAGAGAATTTTAAATTAAAAAAAAAAATACAAACATAAAAAGCAAACAGTTATTCAAACTTTCTCTGAAAATGGACAAATTGCCTTTAGAAATGCAGTAAAAAAATTAGTTTCACTAATGTGTTTTCTTGAATATACTTGTCTTCAAATATGCATATCATTGTATGTAAATCACATGTGCCTTGGTACAAACACATGCATATGTATATGTGCACACAAACGCACACATGATTGTGGTTGATGTTTATGCAAGAATATAACTTTTATTGTTTTGCATATTAGATAAAATGCAGTTAATCTTGTACATGTATTTGTGTAGTTGTATCATTATTCAACACTTTTTCTCTCTCTTCATACTTACATATATGTGTGTGTGTGTGCAAACACATATTCATATTTCAGTGTGTATTTATGAAAATTTTTTATAAATATATTTAAATAATAGACATTATTTATGAATGGATATTTTATGAGAGTATATTAACCACATTGCTCTCTTCCTATATACAAAGGAGAGCTGGAAAGTTCTTAACCTCACCCACTCTTTAATACCAGGACATTTAGTAAGATTTTCTGAATTGCTTTAATTGCTTCTCAGAAATACCTGGTGAAACCTAAATCCTCTCCATGGTTCACACCAGCATGCATAATCGCTATAGCACACAGGAACCACTATTTTGGGCTATACCAGCATGACAGCTCTCATTACAACAGGCACCTATTCATTGCTGCTTACAATAAATTTAAGCAAGTTCTCAAAGAAGCAAAGTCCCTGTTTGCCAAGAGAATGAGGCATCGCATAGCTTCTACCAACTTTGGTTCTCATGATTAATGGCAGCTCTGTAATAGGGCATTAAATAGGTATAAGGCTTCTATTCCTTCCCTCTACAATCAATGTGAGGTGTTATTATCCTCTGCTGATAAAACTGAATGCTTTGTCTGTAAATTCTTCTCAAACTCTACTATTGACTCATTCAGAATTTCCCTGCCTAACTTCTCTTCTAGAACTGAGTCTTAATGAGTGATATTCATATAACCCCTTTCATGGTTTCTGCTATCATCTCTAATCTAGATCCCCACAATGCCTATGGACCTGATGGCATCCCTGTAATAGTCATTAATAAGTATGCTTTTGAACTGGCTCATGTTCTCTCTAAACTGTTTAATAAATGCCTCACTGTCTCCTGCTTCCCTGCCTTTTGGAAGTCATCATCTTTTGTTCCAGTTTTTAAGAATTCTGGTGAATTCCTTCCAACCTATTAACCTTCTGCCTTCTTCAGCCTATCAGCCTTCTACCTCTTTTTAAGAAGCTCCTAGAGGCTGAAATGGTTCATCTCCCATCACAGAGCCTTTTTCTCAGACTATCAATATGACTTTCATTTCTCCAGGTCAACTGCTGATGTACTGATGTTATTTGCGGAAAGGGTCAGTCATGGTCTAGATAAATATGATGAAGCCCAGTCTGTAGCATCTGACATCTTGAAAGCCTTTGACAGAGTCTGGCATTCAGGTCTTTTTCACAAGCTGTAATGTTATGGTGTCTCTGGACACTTCTTAGAAGTGATCCAGTTTTTCCTATCAAATTGTGAAATGAGAGTTATCCTGAATGGCCACTCATCTACATCCTTTCATACTAATGTGGGTGTCTCCCAAGGCTCCATCCATGGTCCTGCTTGATTTTTAATATTTATTAATGACCTTCCCAGTGACATCAATTCTCATCTTGGTATCTATGCTAATGACACAATAATTTGCTCCTGCCTCGATAGTAAGGCTTATCGCTCTAACAAGGTCAAAATGGCAGCCAATGTCAAAATCAACCTCAAGTCCATAGTTAACTAGGCCAAAAGATATATTGTTAATTTTAACACCTCCTAAACTAAACTTCTCTCCATTAATCATCTGAGACCCCCCCACTGTCTTCTATCGGCATGGTTGATGCTATCCACCAGGAAAGTGACTTGTTGAGCCTTCTTGGGCACACATTCTCTGCTGAGATGAAGTGGAAAGACTATAATGAATCCATTGTTAGGTCAGCTGCTAAGAAATTTGGTTCTATATATATCAGTATATATCAGGTGAGATGTTTCTCTCCAGAATCTATCTTACATATTTATAAGTCTACCATTCATCCATGCTTAGAAAATTGCTGCCATATATGGTACAATGCCCCTGCCTTGAACTCCTTTCCAACCACTGAAAGGTTACCTCTCTATATTTTTTCTATCAATATTTTCATAGTAATTGTTTGAATGAGCTCTTCACTATGGTACCTAGAGTTTTTGTATTTAAGCATAGCACTAGAATGGCATTGAGATTTCATCAATTTATGGTTGAGCTGACTAGATCTAACTGTATATTCTATGTTAACAGTTTCTTGCACTTCTCACTTGTTGAAGTCTCTTCCAGTTCCATGCTTCCGAGCCAACTTTAATCTGCAAAAATTTAAATGCAATGTCAATCACTATCTACTGTCCTCTTGATTATTTTCTTCTCTTTCTGCTCATCATTAATGTTTCTGTTCCTAATTCTTCCACACCCTGTAACCCCTTGTGTTTTAGTGGCATTACTACCTTGCTTGGGGTGATTCCAATTAAAAAAAAAGTTAGCCTCAGACATTCTGATGGAAGACAAAGTTTTTCCCAGATCATTAAAATAGTGCAATTTTTTTTTTTTTTTTTTTTTTTTTTTTTTTTTTGAGGCATTAAAATCAACAAGCCATTTCTTGCCCCAGTTAAAAACAGATCGTAGGTAATTTTTTTTAGATCAGCTACTAATTTGACCTTATTGAATAACTCAGAATTATTATTAAGGCAGGAGTAAATAGTTGTGTCATCAGCATAGATACAGAGTTGAGAACTGATGGCATCAGGAAGGTCATTTGTGAAAATAAGAAACAATGTAGGGCCAACGATAGAATGCTGGAGGTCACCTGCATTAATGTAAGATGATCTAGAAGAGTGGCCATTCAAGGCAACTTTCATTCCACAAAAGAAGGATTGAATCAGATCAAAAATTTGTACAGAAATACAATAACCTTTCTACTTGTGAAGAAAACCAGCACGCCAAACCCTGTCAAATGCCTTCAAGATGTTCAAAGCGACAACCTGATCTTCATTACTATCTAAAGCTTGATAGACTGCTCTAGCAATAATTGTTAATACATCAGCAGTTGATCTAGAGAAATGAAAGCAGTATTGCTTATCAGAAAGAAGACCCTGTGAGATGAGATGCTTAACTAGTTCAGAGTTGTTTAGATCCTCTTTTATCTTGCCAAAAAGCGATAGAAAGATAATAGGCTAATTTTTAGAAGGATCAAGTATTTCAGCTGAAGTCTTAAAGAAGACGATTTCCAACAAACAGGAAAGCAAGAAGCATTAAGTCATTTATTATAGAATTTAGAAAGAACAGGAGCCAGTTTAGGGGCACATTTCTTTAGGTCTATTGCAGGAATATCATTTCATTCAGTTTCTTTGTAGGTATCTAGTTTACAGATGGTAGCAAAATCTATGGACAGAATTACATGATATCACACAATAGAGCTTTCTCTGATTATATCAATGAGCAGACATGGATCAGTATTTTGTTGATGAAATTCTTTTTTATGCTTGAATCTGTATGTTTATGCATGATGATATAATTAGCTAAAATTAGGCCAATTTCATCCACACATTCCTTTCCAGCCACTCATTTATGTGACAATTAATTGCAGCTTTTGATTCCATGTTTTCAGTTTTCTGAAAGCATTTTGCTTTTAAGCAGGAATAAATGGTATCATTTAATAATGAGATGCATCTAAGGTATGGTAAGTACACATCAGCATATTACCTTTTCTTTTCTATCCTACATGCCATCAGAAAATCAATAACAGTTTTGGAATATTATTTTTTTTATGATTCTCTCTTAAAAAATGTATTATTGCTGATTTATTTCAGGAGAAGTGACAAATGAAATTTGCAAAAAAGAAAGCATAAATTGCAAATGTAAAATTTTCAAATAAAAATATCAATAAGCAATTAAAAAAAAATTGAAAACGGAATACAACTTTGTAGAGTGCGATTTGCAGCCACTTTCAGTAAACTCCTATTTTCAATGGAAGCTCTGGAAAAATATTTTTCTAAGTTATTATTTTTTTGTTGTTTTTTTTACCAAAATCCTTTGCATGTTCAATTCTGTGAGAATTTCAAACATTTCCAATTTAGAAAAAAATTATCTTAAAAGTTGTCAAGTGTAGAGATAAATGGAAAATACAAAGAGAGTGATGACAAGAAAATGTTAAAATTAATCCAAGTGTAAAACAAAGAATCACACAAAAAGTAATGATAAATGATTGTTACTCATAAAAAGAAAATACTTGAAAATGTAAACAAAAATTATAATTTGAATGATTATAAATCTGTAAATAATATCAGTCAGGAAATAATAATAATAATAAAGAATGTTAATAAAATCTTATAAAATAGTAAGTCAAAGCAAATTAATAATCAGGTTTATGTAGGCATAATAGATTTAAAACAAAATGGAAAGGAAAAATTGACACCATTCAGAGTTTTACTTGTAAAGCCAAAAGCGTTGGTGGATTGAAAAAGTAATGGATATATCCATAGAAGTAATTAGAACTTTGTGAAAGCAATGTCGTGCAGAAATGGAATCAACTAAAAAACTTTAAACAATGAAATTGCATTCATTGCTTTAATAGACAAATGTATATATACAAATATTTTATTTATCTACAACTCCGACAAAATCAAAGAGAATTTGAAATTATGTTGTGTAAAATTAGAATTCTTTTTCACTATCAACATTAAAAAAAATCAAAAAAATCTTGTGCTTTCATAAGTGGGTGAAAACAATTGAACTTTTGCTTATAAAGTCATGCAGTTTCTCTCCACTTCAAAACACTTTCGTGCTATTTTGAACTATTAAGTTGAATCATAAATAATTTCCGTTTTTGTTCATCAATTTTATTTCCCAAGAATAGTTTTTCTCTCTAGAGTCTATCTTTGCATCCATAAATCTACCGTTTGCCCATGCTTAGAATATTGCTGCCACATATGGTGCTCCTGCTATTCATTTAGAGCTTCTTGATAAAATCCAAAGAAGAATCATCAATATTATTGGCCCTGATCTGGATTATTGGCTTATGTTACTTTCCCACCATTGTAAATTTGCCTCACTTTGCCTTTTCTATAAATACTTTCATGGTAATTATTCAGATGATCTCTTCATTAGGGAACATAGCCTCTTTGAATTTAAGCCCAGTACTAAACTGGTGATGAGCTCTCACCAATTTACAGTTGAGCTGGATAGATATAACCCTCAATTCTATGCTAACAGTTTCATTTCTCACACTTCTCACTTGTGGAACTCCCTTTCAAATGCATCATTTTCAGCCAACTTTAATCTGCAAAAATTTAAATACAATGTCAATCGTTATCTTACTGTTCTCCAGATTACTCTTTCTCTGTTCTTACGCCCTGGTAGTTGTTCTTTTTTCTAACTCTTCCACATCCAGTAACCAATTACGTCTCAGTGGTTCTACAGACATGTTTGTGATGAACTTGATTAAAGAAGAAAGAAAAAATAAATATGTTCTTTCCTGTTAATAGTATTACACTGAGCTCTTTCACTTCCTGGCTTCAAAAACATTTCGAAGCAGACTGCCATAACAAAAACACTGTCATTTTGTGTCACCATTGCAAGGGGAGATAACTGTAGTACAACAAAATATTAAAAATTAAAGAGAAAAATCATGTCAAAAAGGAGAGGATAACATAGAAACCAATTTGTTTTTTTTTCATGCTCATCTTAAAAAAAACTGAAAAATGATCTTCATAATATTCGAAGAAACTAATGAAAAAGTAATCTAAAGCCTTGATGCAAATATAAGGCTTGAACCCTTGACCAGCATTTTAAAATCTGTTTTTATACATCTGATTATGTTTTTTTTCACCCCAAAAAATTTAATGACTCTACTGTGAAACATTCATACATAAATTTAAAGCTAATAAAAAAGATCAATACACCTTAATGCATTCTTTTTATGGCACTTTGGCAGGTTTACTTATATGTTGTGTGCATCTACATTAAGTTACAGCCATGATATTGCACTCCACCTATCATCATTCTTGCACTTTGTCCTGTTAGAATAGAGAAATAAAGCAGATTTTCATGTACTATTGAGCACTTCAAAGAAAAACAGTTTGTTGTTTGTAAATCCTTCTTAGTCCTTGCTTTATCTGAATGGATACATTTAAGAGTTTTCTGTATGTTGTAAAGTAATTTTCACAGTGGAGGCTTGTATTTCACTAAGTCGTTCTAAATTAGGTTCGACGTACAAAACGTTAGGAACTTGCAATAATAGTTAATGACGCAGCAATCTAGTTGTGATGGTTGATACTTCAATGTCCGACATCGACTGACTCACTCAACTCCACTGAGCCCAACTGGTGACCACTACTACTACTTATTATGTGTGGGAGAGTCTATTACAATAGAATAGATCATGTATAACACTGTATCAAGGAGGAAAGGTCAAATTTAACTTTTGGGCTGCTACAAAAGACACTTGACAAGCATGAAGTTCTATTCATGATGGATCTTAATGATGACGTAGAAATGTTAATAGAAACTGAGCAGAGAAGAAGAAAAGACATTTTGATATGTAGGCTTCATGGCTCTTCACAACTTCCAGCCTCTTTTGTTGTTCTAGGTAATTTTTTAACCTTTGCCATCCCTCTGTGTCCCTGTTTTCCCTGCTTATCTTGCCTTCAGTATGCCCTGTGAGTATTCAATTCTCCAAACTCTCTTTCCTAATTATGTATTCCAGAAATTCCAGCTATCCCTTCCTGATTGTAAATTACAAGTTTCCTTGAGACTTCCTTATTGTTCACATGTTCTGTCAATGATATTCTTAGCATTCATTAGGCGAACCAAATTTTGTTTGTTTCAAGTTTTTTCTTTCCTAGTGAAGACATTGTCCAGCATTTACATATTCTTTGTTTTTCTAAGAATATTTTTGTATGTTTTAATACTTTGCTTATTTTCTGCAGAGCATCTTTATCTATTTCTATAGATTTTTCAATTTCAGTGTCACAATTTCCATCATCCATTCCTGCACTATTCAGGTGATTAAAGCAATAAAACTGAACATAATTAAGAGAGACGAAAATCATAAAGGACTATAGTAGTTACTAAGAGAAAATTAGAATCAAAATAATGAATGAGCTAGCTGATAATTGCATATCACTTATTAGAATTCAGTTGAGAAAAGTTAAATTTTTGTGTGCACACAAAAAAGAAAATACAGGTGTATCAGTAATATATTGAGACAGATATATTTTTATAAACAACATTTATTCAGTTCCACCAATGAATCCATTTGTTTATGTAAGGAAGGTTGTCTTGATTTAATTGAAGTAGTTTCACTGACTTTTAAATGAGAGTTGCATTGTGATTTGCACAAAAGTGACAACATGTATTCTCAGAAGGATAATGCACATTTCCAATTTCGTATAAGGTATTCTGAGATCCTCGACCCAGATGTAATGGCAGAGTTATGCAAATTATCTATCAACCTTTTTCAATAGATGCTGAGTCAAGTTGACTGGTCCTACCTATATAGTCAACTTCACACTGACATTTAAATAAGGAAATTACAGAAATAGTTTTAATGATAGGTTGGGCATACTGATGAATAGATTTTTCAATAAAGGTCAAGAAGAGAATGAATTAGCCAAAGCATAATCTTTGCTTTCCAAATCCCACACCTGTTTTGTCATTTCACAGCAATGTGAATTTATACAGAACATTTTTGAGGACCTGAAGTTTTTTGGCTTAGAGAACTGTGAGTCTTAGTATTAATGCTAGATTGCACTACATCCAGGTTATAGCCATTATCATAAAATATTTTCCTAATAGATTCCAATTCCTGTTGTAATTTATTTGTAGAACAGATTAATTAGGACTCATAGACTAAGATCTTTACAAGACTAATTTTATGTAATCATGGACAAAACAAATCTCAATGGTATACATGACAATCTTATATTTTGCACTGCATAAGATTCTAAGTGTGGAGCTCACAATTAGAATTTTATCATTACTACTGAGTAGTGACTTTACTGAATGTTTCAACTTATGGCCTTCTACCAAACTAAGATTAATAGACAACAATACTATCTAGGATTACCTACTTAAGAAATAGACCATAAAAATATGTAAATCTGTAATTAAAAAATGTAGTACTGTAAGTTATTTTCAAAAGGCTCCTCTAAAATTGCATAATTATTTTAAAAGGTATTATTTTTAACTGTAATGATTCCATTTGATATAAAATAAACAATTCTCTCAAAGTCTTTTTTCTTTTCTTTTTTTTTAAATTCTGGATTAACTGTAAATGATTCCAGTAAGTTCATAAAAGTTTTGTTTTTAATTTTATTTCAGAATTTCTTTAGGATTTTTTCATGACAATCTTCATCTTGGTTATCACCATCACAACATTTCAGTCTTTGAACCTTTTGGTTGGTTGGTTTGTTTATTTTTTCATGGTCACGTCATTGTTGGTAACCTTCTTGGAATTTAGAACCAAAATGTTTATTTATTCTTCAGAGGGCAGAGTGTTCTCATTCCACTCTTCATGTGAGAAGATTTTTTCAGAATTCATTTTTATTCTTAATTTCTTTGTCGTTCTATTATTTTGCACCTTTTTTTTTTTTTTAAATGAAATATTTGATGAAGTAGAAATTTTAAGAAAGAGATTGGATCATATTTAACACGAGATCAAATTTACTGTGCTTCTTGTGTGAATGAATTCCATTTTTAATGTCTTGAAAATAAACACTGCAATTCCTGTATAAAAAAATGAATTGTAAAATCAACAACATAGAATCAGATTATTATCATAAATAGGTTTTTGACTGTTGATGAAGTTTGATATTTAATGTTCAGTTTTCATAGCAGAAAAGGTACCACCATTATGGTGTGAAAACATGAAAAAGAAAAGTGCCAAAAATGTTAATTACTAGAATTAGTGTATATCATGAGTAAAATAGTTTGGGCTAAACCAATAGTTAACAGTGTGAAAATTAAAGTTGGTTAGCCAAGTTCAAATTCCATCTCAGACAGTTGCCTTTGGGAAAAGCATGAAACCATATTTCCCTTCCCCCTTAGGTGTAGGTAAAATATCTAAACTTACATGGAAACCACTCTCAGAGAAGTACAATCTGTGATGAAGGCAAAGGGGAAACCACACTGTTTATCATTCCCCTAGTCTTGGCAATATATAGTTTAGAGAGATTAATAAAATGAAGCTGTGGATAGTCATGATCATCTACTTACAGAAAGGATATGATACTTGAAATAGAGGATATCTCCCAGATATATCTTGTCTTTTACCAAACATAACCTCCTTGGCATTAATCTTAAATTCATTCTATATCTGTTATATTGATTTGCCTTTAAGCTATATATCTTCAAAAGGAGTCTTTTTTTATAACTACTCAGCCTGGGTGCACAACTGGATGCCCCAAATATCAAAGCATTGGATATCCTTTAATATTAAGATAGATTTTCTCAGGAGTTATCAGTTAGAATATTTTTTACTAACCCATTTAATTCATTTTCAAAAGTCATCTAGTTTCTGCCAAATCCAAGTACCATATGGAATAGGCATACTGGTAAGAATTTTTCAACTTCTAAAATAAGCACACTACTTCAAACCACCTATAAATATTTTGATATAAGCTTAATAAATTCTAGCAAAATAATTGTGTGACTCATGGTGAAAATTATTAAAAAAAACATAATAAGCATGCTATATTGTATCAGGGGAAAAATTGAAGGAATTAATTTAATCATACTGGCACTTGTCTTTAGTCAACATGTGTATTCTTTATTATGGACTCTGTCCAGGAATTTAAATAATCTCAAAGTCCTATTTTGGTTTTATGCTTCATTTCCTTCAGTTTAGACAGACAACCTTCTGACTTCCTTCAAGAAGATGAAAACTGAAGATTAACACCATATGCAAAAATGAAAATAGATAAATGAAAATAATGAGAGAGAAAAGAAAGGAAGCAATAAAGATTAGAAGGAAAATGATAAGTATCAGAAGACAAGATCTTTTTCTTTTCTCAGTCATTATGATCTTCAAAATTTGAAATTCAATACTTTTCTGGCTTAATGCAAAAAAAAAGTTCAGAAATAATATTTTCTTCTATACTGAGACAGCCAGTTGATACTTTTGTTCATTCAGTGCATTTTTAATCAAGTCCTGGATATATATATACAAGGTTATTTCGTGTATGCTGTTATGCCTGAACTTTTCAACTCACATGACTGTATGAAGAAATATCACTAATTAAAATGTATTTCTTTGCCTCGTGTTCTTGTTAAACAGCTGATGAAATAAGCAGAGTCTGAATTAAAATAGAAATATCCTGCATTTGTTAAACTGATTTAAATCCACAACTGAAAGACTATATAAAGAATAAATATTAGCTAATTCTGTATTTCATTTCTGAAATGTTCATACCAGATGTCTGATATTTAATGTTACAGATTGAGTGACCAACAGTTTTCATCTGTATTGTTGGAAATGCAAGTATTATCATGGTCTGGATAATATCAATTCTTACTTGAATTTTCCAACTCACATTCCTATTTTTGCTATGGCTCCATGTACTGTAACTGTTATGTGCATGCCTCTCCCCCTTTATGTTTTACAATTCTCAGGAATGGATCTGTTTTATTTTTTTTTTTTTATTTCCTTATCTCTTTACCCTGTTATGCAGTTTATGTCTGTGATCTCACAGATAATATTCTCCTATTTTTTTTTAAGATCCGGTCTTTCAAGAATTAGGAGTAATATATTTGAATGTTTAAGTCTTTGAATTTCTTTGTGTTTTCTATGAGAGCCTCAGCTTTGTGATGATACCATTTGCTAACATGATCAATCTGAAATTGTTGGCATAATTCTCCTCCTTGTATCCTTCATTCCATCCATTTTATTTTTACAACTATAATACAAATAAGTTATACATACAAATATATAAGAATTTTTTTAGAATGGATTTCTTTATCAATCTGATAAAATAATGTTTAAAGTGATATAAACATGTATACAGCCCATGCAAGTAGTAGTGATATGGTCTGAAGGTCACTTGAAGTCTATGAGAGAGTGACTGTAAATGCAAAATGCTCTTTTGGTCTTTTAGATCAAACTTTCCACATCTGAACTTAGTGAACCACTTATAAAAAAAAAGACTCTCAGCAGTGGCACCATAAATTGTGCACATATATTTTACTGTTTGTACAGAATTTTGTCCTTTACAGAAATAAATTTTACTTTCCTCCATTCTCTCTTATAGAGTAAAAACATAAAAATTCACAATCCACAGACAAATAAGAAAATATATTCTGAAATGTATTATTTCACACCTTATGTGTGTGTTTCTGTGGATATGCAAATGGTTTCATTGTTAGATTGGAATGTGAAATCAGCAAGGCAAGTACAAATTCTGGTTGAGTACATCACATTCACTTTTGTGTAAATACTACTGCAAAAGGTATGAATCAACCACTTCTACCCAAAGATAAATGTTAAATAGCAGGGCAGACTGGACTCTTTAGCCTTGGTTGGTAACCAATCAAGAAGAGAGACAACTTTTATTTCAAAACCAGAGTCATGTTGTTTGGAGTCTTTCATGGCACAATTAGCACCACTAAGAACTGAATTGTTTGACATTCAGACATGGTAATCAGTGGGAGATTCCTGATATATAGTTATATATACATACTTATACTTGCATGATTGCAAGGTCATGCTGTATTTTCATATTCAAGGGTGATTTGGGATAAAATATATTCAAAGAATTTTTTTCCTTTCTTTTAAAAGAATACCTCCTTCATAATATTTTTTATTCAGAATAAATTCATTTATTTATTGGTTTTATACTTTGTTTCTTGGATTGGGTAGAGTCTTTAGGCACAAACCAATTGAATGTGAATGTTTCAGTGAGTTCCGTTTGTTGATGTTTGGAAAAAATGCCTGATCTTTGAATCTGGGAAAAAGAATTGACCTTAAATAAAATGGATTTTTGTTTCTTCAAGAAGCAATTGAAGCATTTTTTTTTTTATAATTCTTAGAGAATTTTTTTTTTCTCTGCTTTTGTCTTCTTTCACCAAACTTTTTTTTCTTTATTTTTGTTTTTATAGCAGAGTGCTGAAAGTTCATGTCCCAACCAATAAGGTTTTAAAAACAAATATCTGGTGTTTAGTAATTAATTCATATTTTAGTAGAAGAGCCAAGAACTTTTTGTTACTTGCTCTATTTACAAACTTATCATTGTTTATTGAGCTAATGTTGAAAATAGAAGAATGTTATCATCTTTAGCATTTTAGGCATTTTATTATTTTTAATTATTTCAACACAAGCAAGGCAGGAATGCCACTAGTACACAAGGAGTTTCAGAGAGCGAAAGTGAGAGAAAAGACTGTGTATAGGGGAGATTGAGGGGTTATTTTTGATGAAAGATAAATGGGATTCAAGACAGGATAGCGATTGATGTGGCATTTAAATTTTTGAAGATTGTAGTTTTCAGGGAAGTAAGTAAACAGAATGGAGTGTGAAAAAAGAAACTGTTGTAGTAGAAGTGGTGGTTACATTTAAATATTTCAGTGGTAAAAGGGTGGGACCTCAATTCCAATCTAGTAGAATGTTTAAATGTAGTTGGGACACCAGGGAAAAATGCTTGTCAGAAAAGTTGCCATGAAAATATTTTAGAAAAGACTGAAGGAAGCCACATGAAATCATTGAGAAAGTGGCTGAAGTTAAGACGCCAAGTTAGGGTCAATTACTTTGTAGATTCTTCTTTGGATTTTGTCAAGAACCTTGAGGTGAACAGCAGGGACACCAGATCAGATAGAGCAACAGTATTCAATGTACAAATAAATGGTAGATTTGTAAATGTGCAAGATGGACTCTGGCGTGAAAAATATTCTGGCACAACAGAATGAACCCACTTTCCTTGCAGTAGATGTAGCTATTGATTCAATGTAGTTACTCCACTTCAAGTATCAGTTCAAAACAGGAGGAGCCATGCTGATGGTGGGCAAGGAAGTTTCTCTATGGTGGTTAAATGAGAGCAGTTTAGTTTTGGAGGCATTAAAATTACAAGTATTTCCTGCATCAGTTAACCACAGACTAGAGGTCCTTTTCAAAAACAGCAGCCAGGTTAACTTTGTCAGCTCTGACGGATTTTCTATTGAAACAGGAGTAAATGTTAGTGTCATCTGAATAAATGCCTACTTGAGAACTGATGACATCAGGAAGATCATTGATGAAGGTTAGAAACTGTATCGGACCCAGGATAGAGTCTCAGGGGATGCCCACATTCATGTGAAAGAATCAGGAAGTGAGCTCATTTAAAACAACCTTCATTTCACGATTGGATAGGAATGATTGGATTAAATCAAACAATCGTCCTGTAATGCTGTAGCCCTGGAGCTTACGTAGAAGACCAGCATGCAAAACCCAGTCAAACACCTTCAAAATATCTAGAGCCATTATTATCAAGAACTTGGTATACATATTCAGTGATGGCCATCAGCACATTAGCAGTAGACCTGGCAAAATTGACACCATATTGTTTGTCAGAGAGTAGGTAGTGAGAGGTAGATACTTAATCACATCAGCATTGGTTGAAGCTTTGAATACTTTTCTAAAAAGCAATAGGGTACTAATTAGAGGGATCAGAATAACAAGCTGGAGAGCAGGAACCAGCAAAGCAATAGTTGTAGAGTTTGGAGAGAGTTAGAGCCAACTTGGAAGCACATTTCTTTAGGACAATGGCTGGAATCCTGGAAGTTTAATTTAGAAATGATATCTGAGACCAGTGATGGAGTTATGCTCATATCACTCAGTAGAGCCTCTGTTCTAGTGGGGAGGGAATCATCTGTGGGTATTCCAAATAATTTGAATGTTGAGTTGGAAGAGAATTTCTGAGCAAAGCATTCAACCTTATCTGCTGAAGATGTCAGGACTTTGAATTGATTGAATAAAAGAGGGATTGATGATTTGCTGTTGCAGAGCCACCAATAATCTCTAGAATTAAACATGTGAGATATTATACGCTGTTTCATTCTATCAGCAAACAGTAATTTTGCTTCATTGAGGACACACTTGCACTCATTATGAGCAGAGACGTCTGTTGCAATCAGACATGTCACTTTGGTAAAGCCAGAAGAAGTGATTCCTGTGGCCTATAACAACTGAGCATGCAGGTGAAAACCAAGGGGATGAACACGGTTCAACTTGGTATTTCCTTGCTGGAATGAAAGCATCAATCACATCTTTCACTTAGGAGGAGACTTCAGACACCTATTTTTGAACAGGATGATTAAAAAGTTCATTCTAAAGGATGTTAAGAAGAGTCCCAATCTGGTCAGAAGTTCTTGGCTGGTCGGGGAGTGGAAAGAAATGTTTACAGACACTATCAGTGTTTCCAAGAGGGCAGAGCTGCATAGTACAGCATGAGTCCATGATAGAGGTAAAAAAGAGATAAAAAAAAAAAAATAAATGTGTTCATCAGGGGTACAGGGGAAATGCATGGAGTAGTTCACCATTTGTGTGAGTGATTGAGAAGGTAAGGGTTTGGATGCAAGTGGAGTCAGTGTGAGAGTGTTTAAGCCAGTTAGTATGGTGGACATTAAATGCATCAAACACAAATATATTTTCAAACCGGTATAGGGAGATAGCATTGTCTATATTATCAAAAATAGTCATGAGAGGAAAGAGGAATGATAGAGAGAAAAGAGATAGTTAACTGAGTCAAGTAGAGAGAGATGGAGACACATGAAAGAATGGTCTGGACATCCAAGAGAGAATTTCCTAGTAAGCAGGAGATGTTCACAGACATAAACTCCCAGGCCATACATGCAGACATTAGTGTCCTTTCTAAGGAGAGGAAGGTAGCCAGGAATTGAGAAATCAGAGGAGGGGATTGAAGAGTTAAGATTAGTTTCACAGTGAGCTAAGATGTTCAAAGACTTTCCAAAGAGAAAAGATTCCACACTGCAGAAGTTGGTGCAAATACCACAAATTTTGGAGAAAGAAAGGTTGGTGGGTTTAGGTGATTTTTGTTGAGCTGATTTAGTTTTATATATTTGGTAGGTTAGAGTCATGGTGAATTCTTTTGCTAAAGAAAGACCTTGGGTAGTAGTAGCAGTCGGTCATCTGATGTAACATGTGCAGGAAGAGAAATGGTGCAGACTGCAATGTAGTGTGGTCTCAGCATTGCGTATTGGCGATACTTGCAGGGACACCTTTCCATGCAGGACATGGCATTGCAAGAACCCCAACATTATGCAACTATTGATCAGAGCAAATACTCAAGTTTTTGTGTGGAGAAGACTGTGACCAGCCAGTCAGTCAGCATAGTGTTGTGCAAGCTTTGTAATTGTGCGGGACATTGGAGTTCTCAAAAATCATATGTAAACCTAAAGTCTCACCTGACAAGTATGATATCTACAGATCTTGTTGACGACAACTGGCACTCTTTTATGGCCACTTTGTTTCTCAGAGGTCATGGTATATTCAAACAACATGATGCAAACATTACTAACATAAAAATGGTTCCAGAAACACTTGACTGAATTCCAAATACCCAATTAGCCTTTTTGCTCATCAGGTTCAAACCCCATTGTGCATGTATAGAACATGCTACTGACTTCAACAAATTTACTTTCAGCTATATCCAATAAATATGGCATAATGTTGGTCTTGATTGTACAACCCTGAAATGTACATCAATTGATATACTATGCATTTAACTCCAGCACCTCACATAGTGTTTTAACTGTTATTTGGGCAGGAGGAGGAGTTGCATGTTATTAGACTGTAACTATTTGGGGGTTTCAGCTTATATATGCTCTCGAGAATAACTATGTACCCATTATATTCGGCAAAATGGCAAAGTTTTCTATGTGTTTGTATTAATAATAAATGATTATAAAAAAAGATACATTTTTAGAAAATTCTGAAAGAATTTAGTGAGTTTTTCAATTCAGAAAAAATAAATTGATAAAAAAGAAGAAAAAGCAACACTCTAAAGATCTGTTTTACAATTAACCTTCTAAAATAAATTTTTGACATGCTTGAAAGCCTCAGGCAGTACAAGCAAAAACATCCGTTTTCATTTTCATCAAATAGTTAATACTATAAAGTATAAAATACTAACACTTTACAAACTGTTTTAAAATACCGGGGCTTCAAGAGATGACAGATTTCCTTCTATCTCTGTCAAGTAATTAAACACTGAAAATTTAATTCTAACCTAAAATATCAAAATCATTTGTTTATTATAAAGCTAAGGATTATTAAAGGCCATCTGAAGAGTGCTGAAAAGTTCTTAGCCTAACTCTCCCATACAATCACTGAAGTTAAGCAATGTCAAGCCTGATCAGTACCTAGTTGGGTAACTGCTTGGGAATATCAGGTACTGTAAGCATGGATGTGAAGATGGTGTAATGAATAATGTCATGGAATTCTTAATCAGAGAGCTGAGTTTCAATTCCCATTGGCTTGGTTATATTCACTTAAATGTAAATACCATTGGGAAAGGTATGATTCCACTCCTTCTCCCTCAGCTATGGGTTAATTAGTTAGACTTGTATCATTAAATCCTTATTATCACAAAACAAAAAAATTCTAACAATGTAAAAATATTTTCTGGCTTTAAATAACCTGCAAAAGGTTTATAAACTGTAGAAAATGAATAAATCAATCAAACTAATTCTCCTGGTATAATTTGACCAAATGGCCAAGAATTAGAATGAGGTGGGGGTTCTTCTTGTTTGAGCAAAAAACCTTTCAGCACCCCCTCATATTTCACAAAAATACCCTGACAGATAAAGTTAGAAAATTATAAAATTGAGGATGTATATATTTCCTGTAGATGATGGATACTGTTGCTTGGAAATTTTTATAAGCGCATACCTAGTTTATAAGCTTTAATGTGTCTTAAGTTATATGAATTTTTTGAAGGATTTTTCTAATATTTTTTTACTCATATCTCTGTCATTTTGTTTGTTATTTTCACAACATCCGTCTCATTACATTGTTGTTGTTTTTTATGAGCTTTGTTGAATATTTCCAACTTAAGATTATAATACAGATATTTTCCATTTGCTAGCTTCTAACTTAATTCTATAAATTCATTCAAAAATGGAATTGTATCGTAAATTGGCTCTTGATGTCTTATCATCAGGCCTCTCTATTTCATATTCATCTCTTCTCTACCTTTTGAACTGTATATTCTTTTTCCTTTCACTTGGTTTCATTTTCATCATTCTCTGCTTCCATCTTTCTTCCTTCACCCTGTATCTGATAATATTTTTAGTTGATTTCACCCTATGCAGGGCAGTGAAGCCATTAAGTCACAAGGGTTTACTAGGTGTGGATGAATTAGAAACAGAAACATTACTAATGAATCAGAAGAAAAACAGTAATCAAGAGGACAGTAGGAGCCGGAAGGGAGTTCCACAAATGCGAAATGTGAGAAAAGAAACTGTTAGCATAGAATTTACAGTTACATCTCTAGCTAACTCAAATGTAAATTGATGAGATCTTAATGCCAGTCTGGTACCATGGTGTAGAGCTCATCTGAACAATTACTATTAAAGTATTTATGGAAAAGGTACCGGGAGAGTGACTGAAGCCAAGCTGCCAGCCATCTTGGGTATGACGATAAACTGCATCCGCGTCCTGGGTAGGACGATAAACTACGTCCAACAGCAAGGCCTCTGATCAGGAGGTTTTGAGGAGTGTGGAACCACCTTTTAATTACTGGTGTTCCCAGGTCAACCCCGATCCAGGGTGGTAGCAACTGTTAGGATCCCAGCTATAGGCAAAGAGTTAACACCCAGATTACATCTCCATCCTGAGTATGATGATAAACTGCATCCGTGTCCTGGATAAGACGATAAACTACATCCAACCGTAAGACCTCTGGTAATATGTTTTTGAAAAAATAATATTACCAGCTATACATTTTTGAGGAAAAAAAATATTAACAGAAATAGATTTTTGACAAAACAAAAATATTACCAAGAAAAAAAAAGGAAGTTGTCGGCATTAAATGACTCATTGATGTTGATATGCTGTAAAACAAACCAAACCAAACCAAGTTGCCAGATCTGAACCAATAATATTACTGATACTTCTTTGGATTTTATCAAGGAGCTCTAGATAAATAACAAGAGCACTGGACTATATATGGCAGTAATGTTCTAATCATGGATGAATGGTGTGTGTGTGTATATATATATATATATATATATATATATATATATATATATATATATATAGGATAGATTCTGGAGAGAAGAATTGTTTGCACAACACAGTGAACCAACTTTCTTAACACCGACCAAGCAATGAATCTGAGGTCAAAGAGTTTAGTGATTATAAAGAAGTAGAATGATATAGGTAATGTATAAATTACTTTTGTTTGACCCTGTAAACAAATGGTGTCAGAAGCAAAGAAGAGGACTTATAAAATAAATAGAATTAAATAACTAGGTTCTTTGATGTTTAGACCCACTCCTCCATCCAAGCAAGAAGACAGGATCTGATAACTGTAAACAAAACAAAGATGACCTAGTAGATTCTGTTGACCAATCGGCCCACACATCCCAGGGTAAAGAAAAGAAGAATGCAAATAAAAAAATTGGATAAAAATTAAAGGACTTTTCCTGATAATTGAAATCACTGTATGACCTAAAGGTTAGAGTCATGTCCACAATGATTAGAGCATTTGTAAGTCAAATCAAGATTGGATGAATTGGAAATTCAATGAAGAATTGGAATAGTCCAAATCATGGTCATGTTTGGGTTTATAAGGACACTAAAAAAGTTGCTGGAAATTTGAGTTAGTATCGACATGCAAATGCAGCCAATGTTGATGACACTAATTAAAACTTATGAAAATCATTTTTTTTTCTTTCATTCTTGCATTAGTAAACACAAATTAGTGCTTTATTTCTAAGTCGCAAATATCCATTATGGAATTCTCATGAGTTTTGTTAGTTTTTCTGATTTGGCTAAAATCATTGCTTCAGTTGAGCAGACTGTTTTTATTAAAAAGATGAAATTATTTGAATGTGAATAAATGTGTCATTTGTACTTTAAATATAGGTTTTTTAATTTCATTTTCTTATAAAATTCACTCTTCATTCTGGTCCATGGTAATATTAAAATATAAATGTGTTTAATATTTGTATTCATCTTCTCAGGAAACTTTTGCATATTCTCTATGAAAATGTATGGACTTCATTAATTTTCGTATTTCTGTCTATACAATTCAGATATCCATTAATAATGAACAAATGACTTTTGCTTATTTTATAACAAATATTGTATATGATCAGCAATTAATATTGATGCTTTTTATTTTTTTATTTTTGAAAATCATTAATTTCAGGAGAAATTGCATTTCACTGTGATTTTACATGATCAAAATAATGGTTTTTAATTTGACATACATTTAATAAGGTAATTATCTTGTTTGATTTCACAAAAACAATACTTGCCAATAATATATAAAAATCTAAAAATTACATTCATATTAATTACATGACCAAAAACACATCAGATGTAAAAACTGCACTAATTTGTCATGCACTTGCAATCTTTGAAATGAGTCTGATTTGCATTTATAAATCAAGTAAAAATAACTGCTTACAAATAAGACGGTGAGCTCTGTAACTAGGTTTTACATTTTAAAATAGTTTAACTGTGTTATTGAAGAAACGATGGCAATATTTAAATAATTTGGTAATTGTATTTGTAAAATATCAAAAACTTTATACTGCTCTGCGTTTTCTTGTTTATGTTCAATACTTCATGAATATTGAACTCTACACAAATAACATTCTATTTCTCTTATCACAAGATAAGTTCCACTACATAGATATTGGCAACATGCTTATCTCTTTGTAATGGACTCATCCGGTAGCATACAAGTGTTTTACACACACATGTATAGGTCAGGTTCCTGTTGGAAACTGTTTTTTTCCTTTGTCACTAATTCTTTCAGGTATGAATCTAATTCTCCTTTTGATTTGATACATTGCCTATCATTTTAATCATGCTCTTGTCAGTGAACTTTCATAATGATACATAGATAAAAAGTGACTTATTGACTAAATCTACAACTCGGTGAATATTTTATCTGAACTGATCAGGTAGTGACAGAGAAAATGGCTTGTGTATCCTCTGTCAACCATGACAGGTATAGGTGTCTAGAAAGTTTGTTTGTTTATGGTAAATAAATCTTTGTTTAGTTTGGATAGAAAATGAAGTGCCAAAAAATTAGAGAATTTATTATTAAATATTATCTAATAACATGTAGCTTCATGCTTTGCCTGGAAAACAAAAAAAAAGCATGTAAGTAATATTGTATGACATTTACAAGGAGCTACAGTCGATGCATAGATTTTATTTATCCAGACACATTACAGTTATGTCCATAAGTGTGCTGGATATATTTGGTGTGTCTACTTGAAAAATACCAATAAACTTCTGATCCTTATACTTACTTTAAATATACAGAGTTGATGTAAGATTAGTAATTATTAAGAAATATACATATTTTTAAACATCCAATAATTATCAAAATATGAAGAAAGTAAAAGAAGAATTATTCAGACACATTTTAGATTTTGTTGTTCAAGCCTTGCTCTGGGATGTTTTTCATAAGCCTTCACAAGCTACTTGCAGCATTTTCTTTTTAATTTTTGACTTATTTTTCTTTTCTTTGTGAACAACTTTAAAATCATTAATATTTCTGGGTATCCCTCTGATAAATTTAATCTTCAAGTTTCACTATAAACTTCCAAGTAGATTCAAGAGAAGAGATTAGTAGGCTAGTTAAACTCTTGTACATTATTTTGAATAAACACTTTGAGTTAATTTAGTTGTATTCAGATTGTTAGCTTGTTTAAAAATGAAGCTTCTAGAGTTGTATGAAGACAAACAAATTAACTTTCAAAATACATTGCTATATTATTGCAGTCATGATTCCATCAGTCAGGTGATTATTCCCTGTACTACTGAAAGTGAAACACTTCCAAACAATGATATTTCCATACTTTACTGTAGGAAAGGCATTTTATCAATCTTAGGAATATCCAGGTTTTTTTTGTACATCTTGTGGCCAAAAATTTCCATTTCCATTTTATTTGACCAAATTATTAAGCTTGCCAACTGAACTTCATCCAATAATCCTGATGCTTCCTTTTTTTTTTTATCAAAGGTTTTATCCATTGGATAGTGGGGTTGTAAAACATTGCAGTTTTTTTACTTTTAGTTCTTAAATCTTGGATCTCCTTTTGACATATGTGATACATTTTTGACTTTATTCAGTTTTGTAGAGAAATTGTACATTAAGTCCAAGTTGGAGAAAGGGTTTTAGTCATGCCAAACAGTTTCTATTTGAGAGTAATCAATCCAGTAGGGCTGACAGCAGAATTTCTTTTTGTATTTGCTTATTTTACATCAAAATGCATCACTTGTATAAAATAACAAAATCAACAACAGAAAAAAATTCCAATGTAAACATTGAAAATATATTAAATATTTTACAAAGCATCAAAATACTACTCTGTCTCTCTCCCTATTGTATAACTATTTATAAGAATAACTTGTACAAACCAATTTACCAATATAGTTTGTAAAATACTGTGTGTACAGCTGACAAAGAACTACTGAAAAATGGTGGAAACTGAATCTTAGTCATTTTTTTCCTATGTTTATGTAAGCAATTAAATACTTTGTAAGCATCCCAATAACACACTTTCTCTTCTACAATATAACAGTAGTCTGGGGTCTCTAAGAGAAAGAAAACTTTGTATTTCAAACTCGGGAAATCACAACATTATCTTTCCCAATAATCTGTGGCAATTTGTAGATAATAAAAGAATCTGTGGAGAGATATATATTGAGAGACATTGGCATTTAAAGCAAAAAAAAATAGCCTGGAAAATTATAAGAACATCTATATCATTCATACAAAACAGTTTTTATCTTGGTGCATGATAAGGCATTATTGGTGGCAAGCCAGTCTTATAAAGAATTTGCTACAGGTGCAAATTCCTTTCTCAAATGTTGCTTCACTTGTGCCATAGTCAGTAAATAATAATTGTAAATAATGATAAGATGGTTACCTTGCCCAGACATTAATCCTGCTATCATCTGAACGGTAAGTTACTGTCAATGAAAAAGCAGCACTTGAGGTTTGAGATACAAATTTGAAACTTGTTAGACCCTATTTCTTCCAATTTAACCTTATTTTATGACTGAAGAATGGATTTGCTAAAAGTGTGTGTGTGTGTTTCGGGGGTGGGGGGTAATAAAACAATGAAACAAATAACCTAATGTTGATGTGTTGACTCACTGGGGGCAAACAATAACAAAACAGTATTAAAAACAAAAAGATGTGATTTCCCTAGACATGGAAAATGGAATTAGTACAATCTATAGTCCTGGGTATGACAATAAACTACATCTGGCAGCAAGGCCTCTGATCAGGACATGAGAGGTTTTAAGGAGTGTGGAACCCCCTTTGAATTGCTGTTGTTCCTAAGTCTATCCTGACCTGGGGTGGTAGTTCTTGTTAGTTCCAGCTATGGCCAAATAGTTAACCACCCCCACCCAAATTGGGGGAAAACACCATGAAAGTATAAAAATACCTGCAATAAATTTTCATGGTAAAAAAAATTACTGGTAATACATTTTTGTAAAAGAAATTACTAATGCTCCTGAGAAAATAAAATTTTGGCATTAAATGACCCATAAGGATGTTGATATGACATTAAATAAACAAAAAAACATTTTTAAAGCAAAACGACCAGCAATATATTTTATCTGCAGTTGTAGGCATAGAACTGAGTTCAAATTATGTTTAGTTAAAACCATAAAGTTGTTTAAATTATTTATATTTGAGCATTCAATGACCCATAGGGGTTGATATAGTATTAAACAATATCAGTCAACACGAACAAGCTACCCCATGGATTAAATAACATTTTCAATTTGAAATTTCCTGAAGGTTAACCAGATCAACAGAAGAATAGTGGAAAGCACAATGACCATAACATTTGGATAATAGCAACAAAGATGAAGGCATAAGCTTGAAGGTAAATAAGGACAATCTTTATCACTGAAATCCTGAGAGAATACAACAAAAACACAAAGCTTTTTATACAGTGATGTTTTAAAATAGTTTGCACATAATTTTGTTACAATATTTCATGTTCATAGCCTAATAGATCAAAGTGTTGGTAAAGTTAATTTGGTCAGCTGGAGTTCACTTTCAGGATCAGATAGTGTGGGAAAATACAGAGGGTCAGAGCAGAATAATAAAGAAGTGGTGATGGTCACCAGTCCTGCAGTATTAGAGCTACAGTGCAAGATGTGACGGGCAAAGGAATAAAGGAGAAATCACCAGGGGATTGAATAAAGAACTCCTCTATAAAAAATCTCCAAATATAATTGTTATGGTGACTTAATTACATTCGAATGAATTCTTCCTCCTCCATAAATACTAATCTGTGAAACTTCCTAAGGAGGCAGTCGGGACACAGTGTAACCTGACAGTTCGGATGGACACTTTTTTCTGCTGACTAATAACCCTCTTATTTTGTATATATGTTCTGTTATTTCAATGCACTTGTTCAACCTACCTTCTTCTTTTCATGCCTTTCTTTCTGGCTCTTAACAGGCCACAACAGTCATTTATTTTATAATCTTGGCTAACATCTTGAAGTTGACAAATTGATTGATTGAAATATTTTTTATGGCTTATCAACCCTTCATGAGTTATTTGAAGCTGAAATATATTTTGGATTGTTGGAGATTGCTTACAGTATCAGAACATTTCCTACCAGTCTGGCATTGATTGGGATTGACGAGGTAATTAAGAAAAGCAATAGCAAATAAATAGCAAAAATAATTTGAAGCAGAGATCCTTGTCAAGTGAAATTGTTAAAATATGGATTATTTTTTTTAACAGAAATATTAATTCATGGATTGACAGAGAATATCAAAGACATTTTTAGAGATTAGTGATTGTCACTCTATGTGCAATGGACAGTCATAGTTCTCCAGAACGTTCTTCCTTTCAACAATACTTTATCTATTACAACCCTTATTTGCATTTGTGAGGTGTGTTCATCCATTTGCTTAATCTTGTTAAGTAGGTTGCTTTCTTTCCTCTCATATTAACAGATTCTGAAAGATGACATTCTTAAAAGTAATCTGTTCTTTGGTCATTTGGTCAGATTTTTGGCTAATGAATTGGGCTAAAAGCTTTCCTACAGCCTTCTCATATGAAGAAGCTAACTATATAAAAGCTATTTTCCCCCCTGCCCCACCACTGCTACCACCTCATACATCTTCATTATTTTTATTTTTCACTCAAATATGTTTTTCTTGATAATATCTTTCTTAAATTTCAAATTGTCTATTAAAACTTCTCAACACAGACTCAATCATATCTTGTGTTTTTTTTTTTATTTTAAACTTATTTTTATTTGATATTATTAATAGATTTTAAAATTTTCACAGGAAAGTTTTCCACCAATATTGAAAATGTGCAGAAAATTCTCTAAAAAATAGAGAGAATTTAAATATAATTTGTGTATTTTTGTTGATGTTCTCATGTAAATATTCGATGGATTGATTGTTAATGCACCTGACACAGTTTTTGAAGTTGTTACATTTAAAGTGATATGAGATTATACATTTCCCTAAAGAGAACATTTTTGATGTCATTTATTTCATTTATAATCAGAAATAATGCACATTTAAGTCACAATTTTATGGTAGTTGCAGAAACACAGTTAAATCATATCCTCTTTTTTTTGATTGTTTGAAGGAATCTCTTGAGAACTTCTCCTGAAAGGTTCCATTAAAGTTTTGTCGTTATTTTCATGGCATTTTGTTGATTTAAGAATCATCACTAATTGTTAACTTTAAAATGTAAATTGAACGATGGATGCATGGCTAGTGTAATGGTTAGTGAATCAAAAAGAGAAACTGATGAGCAGAGTTCAAATTCTAGCCAAATTTGTTATATTCACTTTCACACAAATATCCTTGAGAAAGGTATGAAACCACTCTTTTTCCCCCACTCCAACTATGAGTCAAATATCAGGGCTCACTGGGTTGTCTTATCTTGAGATGGAAAATTCTGAATTCAAAACCAGCTTAAAGAGGAAGTGTTCCCATCAGGCTGTTATGCCTTAGACACACCACTGCTACTATTGTACATGTGGTGCAGTGATGACTGGAAGGAGTTGCAGGAATCAAGGCCTGACATGAAATTGAATCAAGGTAATAAGGAATCTTTTACTTTTTTATTGAAAAATACTTTCATCTTATAAATAAAGGCATTTCTCTTAGACCACTGAATGACTCCATCTTTCTACAAGGTCTATAAAGCATGGAGAATACTGAGCTATTCTGGCTCATGACATAGCAAGAGATTTGAATTCAGACTGCCCTATAATTTTACCTATTGGAGAGGGATTGTGGATTCATGCCTTCCTCAACAGCATTAGTAGGAAGGGTATTGAACAACTTTAGCAGGAATTTGAACTCTGCCTAGGTCATCTTATATGCAAATAGCAATTATGCTTCGGTGTGTGTATTTCTGAAGCTGGTAAGGTCTTGGAATGAAGTAATATTTTGTAATTCGGTCTCTTATTACAGTGAGTTTTCTCCTCACTCTACACCCAACATTGCTATTCTCATCACAGATCAATCTAAGCTTGGTAAACACTTATATATGTGTGTGCTTGTGTTCATATACATACACTCCCATGAATGTCCCTATAGTATTGTATATATGAAAATATATACAAGCTTGCATATACAAAATCTGTCTGGAAAGACATCTTAAGAAATGATTATATAACTCCAGTTTAATCTGAGAAACAGTCAAAAAGAATGTTATGATATGTAGGTGAAGAGACATTTTCCTTTGGGTTTATCCACTGAACAGAGTGAGAGAGAGAGAAATGAGATAGCCCTCCATGAGCTTGCCTACTGTGTGACCATCACATTCATCATGACAATGGTCTTGCCTGTTCTTTATATTTTATGTGGGTTTATTTATTTATTACATTTCTTTTTGTAAAACATGCCATTCTTCATGTAAGGGAGCCACTTAAAGTCCAGAGTTGGTTTCAGGCAACTTCTGACTTTTGCCAAAGCTAAAATCATTATTGAAAAATGAGATTTTAAACCATAGTCAAGATTTATGATAATAGTAATATTAGCCATTGCCTTATGAAGAAACATTCACTGACTAAGCAACCAATGCTACCTTTGGTTGAAAATTAGAGGATAATTCTCTTAAAACAATTTTTCAGGAAAATAGGTTTATCAAGTTTACTGTTATCACTTCTTTCAGTATTGATGAGGGTTTCTTTTTTAATCTTTTGTTTGAAATTAGTATAGAATGTTAACAATTTGCTTCTATCGTTATTTACCCTTTGTGTTATATGTGCTATCCATTTTAGTTGTTGCTGTTGTTGAAAGTCATCAAGTGATGTGCTTTCTGTTATTTGGTATTTGTGGTTCTGTAGGTTCAAAGCAGGATAGTCCTTGCTAATATAGTGAGGCAGCTGATGGTAATCCTGAAAGAGGATCTTAAAGGTTGTTTTGAAAAATAGAAGCAAAACTGGGATAAATATGTGGGGTCTGTAAAAGAGTACTTTGAAGAGAACTATGGCCATATTGCTTTAGGTAAATGGTTGGACATTTTCCTGACATCATGGAAAGTGGAATCACAAACTGACTTACATTTCCAGGAAAGTCTGTTCCATTCACTTTCATACCAATGCCTTTGGGAAAGGCATGAATCCATCTATTCTTTACTATCTAGATGTGGATTAAATAGTAGGGTAGGCTGGGCTTTCTAAGCAACAATCTAAGGGAATTCCATACTGTGGAGAAGGTATTTGGAAACATGTCCACTATATTTACCAAGAAGTCATGGTAATTCACAGATAATAAAGAAAAGGAAGTTGTGAGGAGCCATAATCATTTATATTCTGAAGAGTCATGGGATGAAAAAAGAATATAAATCCAAACATTTAAAATGAGAAATAAGGAGGGATTCATTGAAGTTATTCTGAATCCCAAATTGATATTTGAGATTGAAGATCACTACTCCGATTTCAAGTTAAGTAAATGTGCCTGGCAGTTAAAAAAAAATGTCATAGACAAGCATTACAATGACATTCAGCTTTATTGGCAGATGACTGGCACCGTTTCAGCATCCAACTGGTTAAGGCTCTTCTGTAATGCACTTTTTGGTGAACCGCCAACCATTTTTCTTTTTTTACTATCCATTAAGTTGACTGGTCAGAGTTTCTAACCCCTATCAAGGCTTTAAGAGATATTTGGGTTTTTTGTTTTATTTGTTTATCAAAATGAACTTATTCTTGGCTTGTGATCAGCTATTTTGTCTTTTTTATATTCAATATTTTTGGTCTGCAAAAACTGGCCTAAAAGCAAAGAAAATTAACTTTGACTTGGTTACTCATACTGTAATGTGATGGTCAGATTTAAGTAATTTTGCAATTGCATTGATTATATTTTTTGCCTGAACAATCTAAAATCTTTCTCTATTTTCATATACGGTAAAAAATTGTGTCATTAAAATAAAAAACAAATATCTAAAGAAATCCAAGCATGAAAAATGAAAAAAAAAAAAACACAATCTATAAACAGCATGATCCCACTTACTTACCCATAAGATTGTTTTATTGTTAGCATGAGCCGGGTTTGCTTATTGGTACATCCTGAGACCAGATTGTATGACTGATAAATTAAAAAAAATGCTAAAAATTAAAATCTAATTGTGATTCTACTGAAGTTATAGCCTCTTAAATATTCATAGAATATATCATTCAAGTTTTTCCTTACTTTTGAAAGATAGATCATATATATATATATATATATATATATATATATATATATATATATATATATTTTGTGTAGGCATAGGAATCAACACTGCATGGTAACTGTCTGTCTGATGTGTCAAGCAATCTTCAGACCATCTAAAAATCATTTTAGATGGGAAAGCCACAGTCATTGTGCTTTGTTGATTCTTATTTTTGCACTGCCTGTAAAAACTCTACTCTGATTTCCCACCTAAAATTTTAAACAATATTTAGAATATTATAGAAAATTTTTAACTGTCCCTCTCACACCCATATGCTACTTGATCTGTATAGATGAAACATGACCACAATATTTAAGTAATTTTTCACTTGTATTGCTTCCATTTTCTGACAGAGAAATCTAAAAGATTTACCACAGCAATTATCTATTGCTACATATCATAAATAATCCAGTAAAAAAAACAGGTTATTCATGACATGTATCAATCCTTAAACAACTATATAAAAGAAAATAATGAAAGAAAAGAAATAAAAAGTAAAATATTAGCAGCCTGATATCCACTACTTACTGATTAGGTATTCCATTGTCAGGATAATATGTTCACATATTGGCATCTAGTAATGTCACCCGTTAACATTGGAACATCTCATTACTAAAACGAGAAGTCACATTCTATTTTATATTATTAGATAGATATACATGCATAATCTAAGAAAAACATTGTCACTTATTGATTGATATTGTCATGTCAGAAGTCATTGGTAGCAGTATATAAGTAATTGTAGATGATACCATGATATCTTAGTCAGGAAAATGCCCACCTCTATATCAGCTATGCACTGACATCTGGTGAGTTGGTGTAAACACTGGCTAGGTTGCTCATGGCAAGTTGACATGAATAATATTTGAAACATGTTATGATAGGGGGTACCAAATTGAATGGAAATTCTATTTCAGAAAATGCAAGTTATTTTGATATTTTGTGATCTACATTGACCCCATGTGTACTGGGAATATGTGATGGAAGGTATTACTGTCCAATATGGACAGTATACTGGCTCAAATCATTACCATATTCAATGTAAGATGTGCCAAAAACATTTCCAGAAGGTCATTTCAACATTCTTTAGCTTCTATCATATATAGGAACAGAAGACACATCTGGATGCTTGTTTTAACACCAGACACAGTACCTCATATGGTCATGTGACTTCACTATATTCCATGTAGAACTGGTAATATATAGTGGAGTACCATGAGACAGGCATCCAGTTGTTTCATGCTGATAGTAGGGTTTGAATATGGAGTAGACTCCCTGGGACCATAGATTCCAGTTGTTGGGAAGACACTGTGAAGGATAGTAGGGTTTGCATAATGGTATACAATGTTTTTACATGACATGAACTTGATCTGTTCATTTGCCTGAACAGGTTATTTACCATTGACCACTGATCTCTTTGTTGCACAACTTCCTGACCATTGGCACACATTCATAGACTCCATAAACTATAACAACAATAGGTTCTTCTAGCAGGATAATGAATTCTGACATTAGCTTCAAGTCGTTCAGAATTACCTTGAGTAGCATTCTGGAGATTTCTAACAATTTCTATTGTCAGCATATTCATAAAACATAATTTCATTTGTGGGACATGGAGAAGTCTCTTCACATGCAAGGCTTATGGTCATATCGCATTGAAACATTCGTTCTCATCTGATCACCAAAGTTAAGCAATGTTGAACCTAGATGGGTGACTGCTGAGGAATACCAAATGCTATAAGCTTGTATGTGTGGGTGTTATATTGAATAAAAAGCTTCAAATGAGAAATCAGTAAGTTCCAGTTGTGTTTGATATATTCACTTATGTGCAAATGCCCTTGGGAAAAGTATGAATCCATTTTGTCTCTTCCCAGTTATAGGTTAAGTAGTAAAGCTTGTATCAGAAAATCATTATCTCCCGCCAAAAATTCTTACAATCCAAAAATTTGTCCGTCCTGGGTATGACAATAAATTACATCCGCGTCCTGGGCAAGATGATAAACTACGTTCAACAGCAAGGCCTCTTATCAAAAGGTTTTGAGGAGCGTGAAACCACCTCTTAATTGCTGGTGTTCCCAGGTCCACCCTGACTGGGGGTGGTAGCACCTGTTAGGGTCCCAGCTATGGGCAAAATAGTTAACCCTGAAACTGAGGTAAACAACATTATGAAAGTGTAAAAATAGGTTTTAATACCAGAAATGCTTTGTAAAAAATTATTACCAGAAATAAATTCTTCAAGAAAAAAAAGTATTACTATTATTTGAAAAAAAAAATTACTAGCAATACGTTTTTGAAAATAATATTACCAGCTATACATTTTTGAGGAAAAAAATATTACCAGAAATAGATTTTTGACAAAACAAATTATTATCTGGAAAAAAAGTTGTCAGCATTAAACAACCCATTGAGGTTGATATGTCATAAAACAAAACAAACTGGTATAGCATCTCTCCAGACATCTTCCTGACACTTCTGGAATTGATGCCAGGTTGAATTGCTGTGTAAGAGGACGTCCTATATAATACAAGGTATCTGTTCCATGACTTTGAGCACATCAGTGTATTTTGGGCTGCATCAGAATTAATTTGGGTTTTAAAAGAATCTATAACTTTCAGGTTATGTATTACTCTATATAAGGTATCTTTCAATGATCCAAGGTCTACTGAAGGTTTTTGAGCACTGCTGGGTCACTGGTCAGGTTCTTCACTATCTTTGTTTCAAAGTAGTATAATAAACAAATGATGGTCCCTCATGTCTTACTTTAAAAAACAAATCACCACTCTTAGATCATTTTTAGGCACTATGGTTTGATATCATTTTGTTTATTTCCATTTTCTGAATTTTTCCAGCAGTTCAGCAGGTTTTGAAGCCCATTTGTACTTGTATCTACCATTAAAACATCTTAAATAAAATGTATACCTGATTATTATTGTTTATGAGAAATATGATAAAGTGTAGTCAACAGTATTGTGATATGTACATGAAAAAATTAGCTTTCACATTAAAGGCTGTAAAAAATGTGAATGATTTGATACACTTTAATATATAATAATGATGATGTCGTATGGTTGTATTAGATTTTGAAGTTTACATAAAATAAGATTTAGAGTAATGATCTGTAAAAAATAGAAATACTTTTAATATATCCTAATACATTGAGTCATTCTAGTTGGTTGTGATTGTATACACACACACACACACACACACACACACACATACATGTTCAGTCCATGGAAAACCATGGAGTGAACATGTGAATAACAAGGAAGTTTAAAGGAAAAATGGAAAAATAAAGTATACTCATACTTTGAATGAGAAATAAACTGTTGAAATTTCTAGAAAGTTTAGGGAGGAAAGTGAGCCTGGAGAATTTGACACTCACGGAACAGATTAAATGTAGGTAGGACAGAGGAAAGCAATGAGTAAGCCAAGCTAATGAGTTTCTGTAAATGAATGGCAGAAGAGAGATTGAGAAATTTTCTAGGAGATACAAAAGATAGGAAGTGATATATTACATAGAAGAAGAAAACTTGTGACATGGACAGTTCAATATAATTATGTCAGGTTTATAGTCCTGATGATTTCTGTCAGATTTTTTAAATCAGTCTATGATAACGGAATGTTACTTGAATTAAGAGTGAAAAATTGTTTGATGCAAAAAAAAAAATAAAATCTGAATTTCAAATTATGAACAACCAAATCTACTCAAATTATCGCAGCTTATTGTTATGAAACTTTAAAGAACATAACATTTTTTTAAGCATTAAAATCTAAGCAAGCCATTTATTCAAACAACCTGTAACAATGGTAATATAAGCCATTTTTTTAAAAGAAAACATTTGGTATTCATTGTGGTCAATCTCATCAATGCTACCTTTGACTTGGAATTATTTAATATACTTTCTTTATTATATTAAAAACACTGTTGTTTTTAACAGATTTATTATAATGAGATTATTAAAGAAACCAGCAGTCACACTGAGCACTTTTTTTCTCTCAGATCATTTTTTTAATTTTGCAAACATAAAACAAAATTTCATTTTGTTTTATTTGTTTGAAATATAATTCAAAATTAGTTTTTTTCAATTTCTATTTGCTTTTTGAATTATTTTCGAAAACTATTTCTGAAGCTTTATCTGGTTTCAGGTTGTAATTAATTTTGGTGCACGAAGCACTCGACTTTTATCCTTACTTTTGAGAATTTGCTGTTTTTGATTAAAACTCTTTTGGAAGAGTTAAAATAGTCAAAAGATACCATACATTGAACAAAAATACTTTTTAATACACCCTTATATAAGAATAAGATAGATACATGTTCAGTTAATTTGTTGAATAATGACATGTTGGAGAATTTCTGACTATTGAGTTCATTAATAATAAATATTTTCCACTGACATGAAGTTGGAAAGATTATATCAAAATCAATTAAACAGTGTAAGGAGGTCTGAAAAGCTGCCAGGAAAGTTGGTTCAATGTTCCAAGCAACCTGCTTTTATAGACAACCTTTTTTTCTTGTCAGAGTCACGGACGCCTTTCTCAACCCACAGGCCAGGAAGATAACGTTTGTAAGTTTCTACCATTCATCCTTGCCGGGTTTTGAATATTGCTGCCACAGGCTACTGATATCTGGCCTGAACCAGGGATGCCTCACTTCAGATTCCGATTATATATTTATAGATTCTTGATAAAATACATAGATTTCGTGGTGCATTTGTACGGTTATTGGTACAGTGGGTTGATTTGGCATTTGGCGCCGTATATGAATCAATCACTTGTTCCACCATCATAATGGTTAGCTTCCCTCTGTCGTGGTTTTTCCCCAGCCATCCGCTTTCTGCTCGCTGGTGAATGCGGTGCCTTTCCGTTGGGGAGTAATGCTGTTTTGACGGATGATTCTGATGAACTTTTCAAACCTATGGAACCTAGACTTCCAGGTGAATTTCCTGCTCATTACTTAGATTGGCAGCTTCTGGACCACTTCCTGACGTCTGTCTTTTATGGTCTGGCGAAATCATTTTTGCCCACTTTGAAATGGGCTTGATTTGTAACCATAAGTTCTATGCTAACCTTTGCGGCAGTTAAACAATCTGCTTCCATTTCTTGCTCCTCTGGAACTAAATCTGCTGGGATTCTGGTGGCTTTAGTCCGCACCCTGGCCTCCGGTCAAATCTGATCTTCAGTGAAAAATTTAAATCGCAATATCAATTGTTTATCTACTAGTATTCTTAATTCTTGCTTCTTTAATGTTCTCTCTATTTTTTATAGTATTTTATTTTTTTCCTTACGCCAGATTCTCTAAAACACTCAGTAAACCTAGGTTTTTAGAGGGCATGTTATTGCCTTGTTATCTTTGGGGTGAAATGATTTTAAGAAAATTCCCTTATTATGGATTCTTTTTAAAGGGCCCGCTGTAAAAGCTCATTTAAATGGCGTCAAAATCATCTGATATATAATTTCCAAAAGGGTCAGGGCAAATTTTTATAGTAAGAGATTCTAAAATAATCCACCAGATTAACATGTAAAATGAAAATTAAGGGTGATGCTCGCTTTTTGGTTTGTGGAGAAATTTAATAAAAAAAAATGAAAAAAGTTATTAATCAGGTTGATAGCATTTCATATGAAATTTCAAGTTTACAGCTTCTCTGGCGGTTAAACATGAATTATACCGGCCCAGGACAGGTTATGATCAATTTATTCACCAAAGAACTGAAACTGTTTCAGTGAAAAACGAACAGATAAATTTTTTGATTAGCGTCCATTATAAAATGAAGCCCTCCGTCCACGACCAAAAGCTAAAAAGAAACATTCAGACTCTCACAAGAGGTTAGTAGAAAGGAGTCAGAACTGAATATTTGGGAATGCGACAAGGGTCTTAAGAGGAAAAAGAATATATTTAATAATTCAAGATGACAGCTTATATTAAAACATTAATTTTAAATTTATACCTTTTTATGCAAGTAAATCTGGTCATCCTATTCTAATTGCAGTTCTTTTCAGTGTTTTGACATTTTAGGATAGCTTCAAATCGGCCAGAAAAATCTACTGTTTCAAAACAGAAACAGAAATGCCTGATGTCTTCTTATAGAGATATTATTTCCTCCAATTTCTGATACACTCTTAAGATAAATTTTTTTTTTGTAAAATTAACTTCAATGAATCTGTCCATGCTTAAATGAAAATCCTAACAGAAACAGTTACGCAATCTTTCCGTCTGAAAATTAATAGCACGGGTTTTTGCCATTGTTTGTTTTGGAGCCCAGACACACCTCATTACTTGTACGCGAATGTGACTATAAGAATATTAAAAATAAACATTTTGAATTTTTTTCTTCAACCCAAGGCCAGGAAGATGCGAGAACGTTTAACTCGTTTCTCCCCACATCAAATCAATTACTAGGTCAGCTGCCAGGAAAGTTGGTTCCTATCATGCTAGACCATTTTTCTTGTCAGTCTTTTTCATTTTGAAGTCTACCATTCATCCTTGCTTTGAATATTGCCCCTCTGGCCTGGTGCTCTTATTATATATTTTTTCTTGATAAAATACAAACATTTGTAATGTTATTGGTACTGATTTGGCATTTTGGATTCAATCACTTTCCCACCATCATAATGTAGCTTCCCTCTGTCTTTTTCTATAAATACTTTCATGGTAATTGTTCTGATGAACTTTTCCTATATGGAACCTAGACTTTATGAATTTAAGTGCATTACTAGATTGGCAGTATGGTCTCATCATTTTACAGTTGAAATGGCTTGATGTAACCATAAGTTCTATGCTAACAGTTACTTCTCTTCCATTTCTTGCTTGTGGAACTATCTGCTGGCTTCTTGCTTCCCAGTTAAATCTGATCTTCAAAAATTTAAATGCAATATCAATTGTTATCTACTATATTCTTAATTCTTGTTCTTTTAATGTTCTCTCTATTTTATAGTATTTTATTTTTTTTCTTATGTTCTCTAACACTCAGTAAACCCTAGGTTTTTAGTGGCTTTATTGCCTTGCTTGGGGTGAAATGATTTTTAAGAAATCATTGTATTATGGATTCTTTTTTGGGGAAAAAGGATTTAAATGTAAGATATATAAGTTAAGAGCAAGAAATTCTTATAGTAAGAGTCTAAAATAAGCACCAGATTAACATGTGAAAATGAAAATTAATGAAAGTTTTTGGTTTGTCAGTAATTTAATAAAAAAAAATGAAAAAAGATAGTTGATAGCATTTCATATGAAATTTCAAGTTTACAGTGTAAACATGAATTATTACAGGTTATGATCAATTTATTCACCCAAAGAACTGAAACTGAAAACACGTGATTACATTATAAAATGAATTTGAAAAGAGAAAGAAACATTCAGACTCTCACTCTTAGTAGGAATACATTTGGGAATATTAAGAGGAAAAAGAATATATTTAATAATTTGATGACAAATATAACTAAAACATTAATTTTAAATTTATAATTTTATGCAAGTAAATCTGGTACCTATTCTAATTGCAGTTCTTTTTCAGTGTTTTGACATTTTCAGATAGTTCGCAAATCTAAAACAGAAACAGAAATCTGATGTCTTCTTGTAGATATTATCCAATTTCACTCTTAAGATAAATTCTTTTTTGTAAAATTAATAATGAAATCCTTTAAATGAGAATCCTAACATTTAATGTATTAATATTGTTTTTTATTGTTTGTTTTACTTGAAATGTGTATAAGAAAAAAATAAACTGATCTTCAAGCCAATGATAACTCCTTCTCTCTATCACACCATTTGTCTCAGTCTTTTCATCTTTGTCTACCCCTCCCAGTGTTTTCCTCTTTGTTTAATTTCACATTCTTATTCTCTTTGTCTGCCCATCTCAGTCTTATCCCCTCTCTCTACACCTCTGTCTTATCCCCTCTCTCTACACATCTCAGTTTTATCCCCTCTCTCTACACCTCTCAGTCTTATCCCCTCTCTCTACACCTCTCAGTCTTATCCCCTCTCTCTACACCTCTCAGTCTTATCTCCTCTCTCAGTCTTATCCCCTCTCTCTACACCTCTCAGTCTTATCCCCTCTCTCTACACCTCTGTCTTATCCCCTCTCTCTACCTCTGTCTTATCCCCTCTCTCTAGACCTCTGTCTTATCTCCTCTCCCTACCCCTCTCAGTCTTATACCCCTCTCTACACCTCTCAGTCTTATACCCCTCTCTACACCTCTCAGTCTTATCCCCCTCCCTACCCCTCTCAGTCTTATCCTCTCTCTCTACCCCTCTCAGTCTTATCCTCTCTCTCTACACCTCTCAGTCTTATTCTCTCTCTCTACCCCTCTCACTCTTATCCTCTCTGATCAATTTTGGTAAATATATCTTTTAAAAGGATTTGTCAGTATTCTTTCCATTTTTGCTTTATTTAGAAAACAATTTATCCATCTAAACCCTACATATGTATGTAAAGTGAATTTATATCTCTACTGGTCATGAGTTTGTCAGTCATATTTGCTTTCCTGAGGTTTTCAACTAGGTTGCTCAAATTTTGATGGATTGAGTGTTCCAAGGAGAGGGGTTAAAATTTTGTTATGAATAGCTAGTTTGTTGTGGAGGTACTGCCTATTCCTGAAATAATGAGGCAAAATAATGAAAATTCATTACCACAGAGACCCTTACAAGGGGACTTTCAAAAAATCAGGAAATTTACATTTCCTCCATGGACAAGGTGAGTGGGATTGTCATAATGAATAAGAACTCATATAATGAAAAAAAAATCAATCTACTACTAAACAAGACTGACACCAATGCAAAAATAAATGCACAGAAATTAATTACAGAAGCAGAAAAATTTAACAATCTGATTAGGAAACTAATTAAAAATGAACCCAAATGTTAGTCTAGATACCCAAACTTTATGGTCTCCCTAAAACCCACAAAACAGGTATTCTAATGCACCCCATTATTTCAGGAATAGGCAGCACCCTCCCCACTGCAAACTGGCCTAAAGCCATAACAAAAAAATTAACCCCTCTCCTTGAAACAATCACTGTTTTTTATTATGTTTTTTTTATGGCCAAACTTAGTTCTGGGATATTACTTCAGAGATAATCAACTTGTCACTTCATTTATACATGCATAAAAGCAAAGTTCCAACCAAAAGCCAAACCAATAAAAGCAGAAGATAAAATTCCAAATAATTCCATCAAGAACACAAAGCGACTATGATAGTGACTTAGCTGCTTTGGGTAATGTCGGAATGGACAGATTCCACAATTCCCAAGACACCCAAACAAGATCTAATACAAAACAGAACTTTGTCTCCAAATGTTAGATTTGCAGTACCAATCAGTTTTGCATGTCTTAGGCTTCTTCTATTCTTACCTGAAGAGGTTGTGAAACAGATTATAGGCTTACGTTTTTATATATTTTGGTAACAAATCAGGCGACATTTTTATCTCTCACAAGTCATTCTACAAAGTGCGTCTTGTCTTTTATCTGCAGAATTTGGGAATCGACTGAGGGCAGTCTCTGTGAGATCTGTTGAATATCTTCTCTGAAATGGTAAAAGATTTCCAGTTTCCATGTGGGAAATGTTTTAGTCTACCAAAGTTATAAGAAATAATCTGACTACTAGTAAAGCGTTATATTGGTTACATTCTTATGAGAGATTTTCAGGATTCCTTTGGTCACTTTATCTGTGGCAGAATGAATATAATATATTTCAAAGAAAGAATGAAAGTAATAATGGTGCCATTATAATGTTTGGTGAGCATTTTGCACAGAAATCTCATTTGCACACAAAGACACACACACACACACACACACACACACATAAAAATATATATAAATATATATATATTTTAAAATAATGAGAAAGAACAGTAAGATTTATAATCCTGTATTTTTATTAATTATTTTTAAAAAACCATGCTCAGTACAATTCTGCAGAGCATAAACATTATAAATTTAGTATCTGTCTATATTTTTGAGATGAGGTATTATGTACACTATTTATATTATTCGGACTATTGTCTTCATCTTTGTCGCCATATTTATTACATTTCGGCCCTTTAGTATCTGTCTATATTTCTGAGATGAGGTATTATTTACATTATTCAAACCATTATCCTCATCTTTGTCGTCATATTTATTACAACATTTTGACCATTGTATGCTCCGGCCTTCTTCAGGAGGTTGGAATGTTGAACTGAACCCTTTATTCTGCTCACTGGTGTAGACTGTTCTAGTTCCACATGCCATGTTTTTAATGGATGTCAGTTATCATTTATTTTCTGTTAATTTCCTTCTGAAAGTTCTCCACTGCCTTAACCAGGTATTGAACTCACACTCTGGGTCCTGTCACTGGATCTAACCAACGCCTTTGTGCCATGTGTTCTTGAGTAAATTTCAAAATAAGTTATTCCAAAAATCACTTGAAAATGAAACGGTACTAAGGATTTTCATTTTATTCTATAATTAAATTTGAAGTATTTAGTCTCTGCTTTTGAAACATGGTAATTCCTGTGTAGCAATGGGACCATATTTTTAAATTAGTAAATTTATAATATATACGAAATGGATTTATTAATCCAGCATTTTTATTATTTCAAACATTATAGTGGATATGAGTATTTGAAATAGACAGCCCCATTTTTATTTTAAACAGTGTGTATTGCAGCTATCAGGTCTTACAAATTTGGGAAATCTTAATAAAATATATGTGTGTGCATAAAATATATATACACATACATACTCCATGCACACATGCTAAAAAGTTATCAGCCTGATCAAGAAGTCCTTAAGTAAAAATGTCTAATATTTCACTATTGTGCTAGATAAAAGTGGGTCTGCCTAAGAAATTTTTAGTACCCCCACCCTCATATGTAGACAAAGTGAGGAAACAAAACTAGAAAAATTGTTAAAACTTTTGAAACACATTTATCTTGAATAAATACGTCTATTAATACAAATAGATATTATTAAAACTTATAATATGAGGATTAATAATTTATTTGATGTTGCTTCCATTAGATTAAGTTACAGCCTTCACATGATTTTGAAAAGCTGTACAACTCTTAATCACTTTGTCTTTGAACACCTTGGTCCAATTCCTCCAAAATGGCAGCTTTGAGGGAATTGATGCCATTAGCTCTTGCATACAGACAACATCAAGGTTTACTTTCTTGCATTCTTCTAAAAAGATCTGATCCTAACTGGACAGTGATTTGGCCTATTTTCTAATTGAAGAAGTTTTAAACTTTGGATTTTTTACTTGATGTTGATAAATGAGGTGGCTGACTAGACCTTTCCTGATCTTTGATTTCAGCTTGGTGTGATTTCATGTAACAGGAGATGTCATATTTTGTTATATTTTTAGGTATTATTATGAGGCAAAAAGGATCATTTTATATCGGTTTCCTTCTCCTAGATCAGGGGTGCACAATCTTTTTGAAAATGCATGCCAAAACCAGCCAAATCGCTGACAAAATTTTTCCATGTGCCAGCAAAAATGTTTGGGAAGCACATTATTTGATATCTCTTAATTATGTGAAGAACTTTTTTTAATAATAAAAAATCCACCCTGCAAAGCAGTAAAGACAGTATTTTAGGAAATTATGTAAATCATGTAAAACTGACTGAATTAAAAAAATTATGACAGGTTTTTATGAAAATGTTTTTTGTGATATTTTTTTAGCTTGTAAGTATAAATGAAACTGCCATACATATTCTGACAATTTAAAAACATTATTAACTATTATTAGCATCAATTAAAAAAAGTTAACTCTAATTTTTCAATTAATCAATCACCACTTTTTTCCCAGTTATACGTTCTTATGATTAAAACACTGTAAAAGGTTATTGAAAATAATCTTTTGGAAAATGAATAAATTTTTAAATTTTATATATATATTTATATAATATACCTTCACAACTACATTTAAAAAGCCCTGCCCCTTTGCCACTTTCAAAAGAAAACATCAGATAAAATTAGAGATAGAAAACTTGTTGACTCTTTTTACATATTATCAATGGACTTGATCACTGATGACTGCGATTTTATATTGGATTTATATTTAGTAACCTTGAGAGATATGCATGCACTACTAGTTTCATCCATCAAGCTAACTCTTGTTACAAGACTTAACAAAGTTCATCACTGAGAACAGAGATTCACAAGCATATGTAGATGAAAACATGGATAGTAATGCTGTTGCAAGTTTTTTTTTTTAAAACAGACAAAATTCTCTGGAATGGTATTCCAAGTTCTTACTACCTTGTTTTCCACATTTCTCTCTCATACTCCCATCTTTAATTGCTCCTTTTCAATATTTTCCAAGTCAACTCTAAGGTCAATAAATTTCTGCTTCCAAATTGAGCTACTTTGAAATTCAATCAACTGCATTTCAAAATCATCCAGATCTATCTATGAAAACATTTGAAAGTTCAGTTCATCCAGTTTGATACTGTCTGGAAACTTAATGGATTTTGCTGTCTCTTCCTGTTCTCTGAATTTATTAAATCTTGTAAAGAACTGCTCAACAGTTGATTTGATGATGTTTACAAACAGCTTTTGAAGACATTAGCAGTCTGTTCTGTCATCTTTTGTGAGATCCTTGATGTATGTCTTTAGGTTGGGGAAGTATCTAAATCTCTCATTATTTACATCTCCCCTAAAAACTTCTAGTTTCATTTTGAAAAGCCTTTATGTAACAAAACAAAGTCTCAAGTGTCTTACCAGAGCCCTGTAATTTAATATTCAAGTCTTTTAAATGTTCACAAAAATCTTCAAAAACATCATTTTACAAATCCCCTTGATGTTAGACAATTCTTGGTAAGATACTTGTTTGTCATTCAAAAAAAGCTTTATTTCATCTAAGCATTCAATTTATATTTCAGAACCGAACCTCGGCCAGCTGAGGAAGTCCGCTTTTAGTGTTACAAGGGTAACCATTTTTACATACTTCATCACAGCTACAAAATCAAGAAAATTGAACTAGCCTATGATTGTAATGTGCATGCTTTCATCAATACAAATAGAAAAAAAAACAAATATACATACAGACAAATCTTTTCCAGTTGTAGCTTTATTTTTTTTTAAGCATTACGCCCCGAGCAAGGCATGAAGCCACTAGGATGCAGGGGTTGCAAAGGATGAGGCAGATAGGTGATAGAAGAAAGGATGGATAGGGATAGTGGATAGATCAAGTAACTGGAGATGTCGATTGACATTACATTTGAATAGTTGGAGATTATAGCTCTCAGGGAAACAGTAATTGGGAAGGGTGTTCCACAGGCGAGAGGTGCGAGGAGGTATGAAGCTATTGGAGTAGAAGAGATGGCTACATTTAAAAGTTTCTACAGTGAAAGGGTGGGAGCGGGATGCCAGCCTCGTAGGGCGCTTGAATTCATGAAGTCTGGGAACCAGTGAAAGCAGCTCATCGGAGCAATTACCATGAAAGTATTTGTAAAAAAACAGAGAGAGAGGCGACGGCGCGTCTGTGAGAGAGTGACTGTAGACGAGATGCCAGATCAGGGCCAATTATATTACATATCCGTCTCTGGATCTTGTCAAGAACTCCGAGGTAAACAGAAGGTGCCCCAGACCATATATGGCAGCAATACTCCATGCAAGGGCGAATGGTTGATTTGTATATTTGAAGTATCGATTCTGGGAGAAAAATTTCCTGGCGCGGCACAGAGAGCCAACTTTCCTTGCGGTGGAAGAAGCAATTGATTCAATGTATTTGTTCCATCTCAGGTCAGCAGTCAACGTGAGACCAAGCAGACGCAAAGGGAGTTGCTCTCAAGAAGTTGACTATCAGACATTCTAATGGTTTTTTCAGGGGGAAGGATCTCTATGGTGATTATTAGAGAGCAAGTTTAGTTTTTGAGGCATTAAAGTTTGACCAGCCATTTCTTGCCCCAATTAACAACTGATTGGAAATATATTTTTCAAGACGATTTAAAAGGTTTTTTTGTCACTTGACACTAGATAAAATTTTTTGAGGCAGGAGTAAATTGTAAGTCTCATAAAGATTTTAGATGCCAACTTGGGAATCTAAAATGGGTCAGGAACATCATTGATGAAAAATAAGAAAATAGTGGGGCATTAAGGATGGACTTTTTCAACACCTGCATTCATGGGATAGGATTTGGAAAGAAAATCATTGAGAAAATTTGGTTTTTTTCACGGTTTGACAGGAATGATTTTATTTTCAAACAATATATATTATAACCAATTCCAAAAAGCTTGCAAAAAATTTAGCATAAAAAAAAATAAAATGCTTTGGAGATGTTAAGAGCCATGGTAAGAAATATTATTATTTTTTCAATTGGTAAATAGTTTCAAATCACATATATAATCATTTCCCAGTAATCATAAAAATTTGAAACCATAGAAATTTGCAAAAAAGAGCATAAAAATGTTTATAAGATGAGTTTAAGTTTAACCACTTTTTGCATTGATTTTAATTTGAAGACTTTGCAAAAGAGATTAGGAGAAAATAGGATAAAATTAAACTAAATTTTTTTTTGGGGTATAATCCAGAATTTCTTAAAGACAGGAATAATGGAAAGGACTTCCAGCATTAAGAGAAAACAAAATTTAAAAATTGCAGGAATTATATAGTTTAAATGAGAAAATATTTTTTTTGATGTACATATTTCTTCAAGACAATGGCTGATATGCCATCTCACCAAATAAATATTTTTGACTAAGTTAATAAAAATAATATATAATATTTATAATGGAAGTTGATATGGGTTACTGTATTTTTTATACTTTCATTTATGTAAAACGTTGTTTAATATAAAAAATAAATAAATAAATCCATTATATATTTAAAATTTCTTTATTTTTTAACCTCAAAATGGTTGAAAAAAAGGAGATATATTTTTTTTTCTTTTACAATTTTCAAAATTTATTTTAAATATTGATTCCAAGTAAAAACATTTGAGAAATTTAAAAATAAATTTTCATTCGTTATTTTCAAATATTGATAAAATAAAAATTGAAAATAATATAGAATAAATTTAATATATATATAGATATATAAAAAGTTTGACATATCAATATAGTAAGGTGAAAAAAGAAAATACTATTTAGCAAAATATGAGAAGAAAGCGGAAAAGTTTTAAATATTAATTTTTTTTTAAATTTGGAAATTCAGAAGAAATTTATTTTTTACATAAAATTTTATTTAGATTATATTTTATATAATATCAAACATATTATTGAGAATATATAAAAGACAATTTTAAATAAAAATAAATTCAATATAAATCATGGAAAAATAAAAATTATTTTTATTAAACAAAATTTACATTTTATAAAATAGATTTTGAATAATAATTTTTATTAAAAGTTGAATTTCAAAATCCAATTAACAGATATTTAGAATCATGAATGAAAGCCAAATTATTTTCATTTTAAATTTTTTTTTTTTAAAAAATTTCTTCTTAAAAAAAGGTTTCGTTATTTATTTAATTATTTCCAAATTTTTTTTTGATTTAAAATTTTCTTTTCTCATTTGAAAATTCTTTTTTAAATTGTACAAAAACAAAAAAAAATTTTATAATTTTTTTTAATTTTTTCAAATTTTTTAAAAAAAAATTCCAAATCTCATTTTGGTATTTTTTGTTTTTAATTATTTTAATTTTAAAAAAAAAAAATTTCAAAAGCATTTTTGTTTTTTTTTTTTATGTACCTTTTTAAAAATTTTTTCATAAAATTATATCATTTATTTTTCTTTTTTGATTGTTCAGTTAAAAGGATAAAAATAATTTTTTTTTTTCCTCTCAGTTTTATATTTATTTTATTACAAAAAATTTTTTTTAATAATTTTTTTCAATAAAAATAGACAAATGACTAAAATCTTATTCAAATATTTTAAATACTAATAATTTTTTTTTTTAAATTTAATTCATTTTGCCTTAAAAGTTTTCAGTTTAATTATTTTTTAAATGTTTTTTTTTTCAATTTGGATGACATTTTTTTGAATTTGATCATGTGCTTGTCCTTCACTATTATTTATATATATAATCACATCAAATTATGGATATGTCTTGAAATTTATTTTAAAAAAAAAAATAAAAGGGAATTTAATGAATAAGTTTAAATAGAAATCAGAAAATTTTTCATCAAATAAATACCATTTATCATGTTTGAATGTAAAAAAAAAATAACATCTGTCAATAAGATAGATGATTTAATTTATTTGCATATTCCAAGAAAATCATTAAAATTTAAAAAAATTTTTTTTTTTTTTTTTTAAAATCTTTAAAAAAAAAAATTTATTCAAGAATATAAATGATTAAAGACATTTTTTAGAAAAAAATGAAATTTTATAAAAATTAAACAATAAGTTGATAATCATAAATATTTTATTGGTTAAAATAAAAAAATTTTTAATTAAAATTTTTTTTTTTCAAAAACTATATATTTTATAATGATATTTATATTTTGGAAAAATATAAATTTAAACCTATAAATTTATTTCAGAAAATGCAAAAAAAACATTTTAATTTATTAAATTTTATTTTTCCTGATTCAGCAAATAAATTATAAAAAAAAAAAAAAAATAAAAATTTTTGAAATTTAAATTTAATGAGAAAAATTTAAACTTTAAATTAAATGAATTAAAAAAAAATAAAAAAAAAAATATTGTTAAATTCATTTATATAAATATTTTTTATATTTATATATATTTTATATATATAAAATCATAAATTTAAATTAAAAAAAACTATAAATAACCAAATTAAAACACAAAAAATCCATGTTTTCAAAAATAAAATTATTTTTTATAAAAAGGCTTCAACTTCTTCAGAAAAAAAAAAATAAAATATATTTCATTTTGAAAAAATATTTTTTAAAAAATTTTTTAATTCCATTTATTATCAGAAATTTAATAAATATCATATTTTATTCTTTATTTTTATTTATTTTAATTTATTATTTTTTACTAAAATATATAATACAAAAAATAAAAATATGAAAACTCTGAATAACAAAATGGATTAAAAATACCTTAATTTTGAAAAAAATATCTTTTGAAAATTGTAAAAAAATATAATATTTTTTTTTTACATGAAAATTTTTTTTTGAAAAATTTTTCTTTCAACATGAAATTTTTTTTAAATCAATAAAAATAAAAATTTTTATAAAAAAACATTTATTTATAAAAATAATAAAAATAGTAAAATAATAAATCAAGTATTTCAGAAATAAAGATCAGATAAAAAATTTTGAAAATAATTTATATAAATTTTGACAAGAAAGGATCTTATATATAAATATATCAATATATATTTAATAAGAAATAAGTTTTGATATATATTAAATAAAATATATATATATATATATACAGGATATATATATAGGTATATATATGATGGGTAAATTGTTGCCATTTTATATTTTTAATTTTTTGCACATATGCATTGTTTTTTTTTTGATTTTGTCAACTGCACAGTATAGTAGGGTCAGTTGGGCACCGTCTGTGAGAAAAAGAACCATGACAAAATTCACTCTGCCAGAAATTTGGAAATGGCATGCTGCTGTACTGCTTGGCATTCGCACCGGAAGCTCCAATATGAACATTTCAGAGTGTTTGGGTGTCAATCTGAGGACAGTGCAGAGGATTTGGAAAGAGTTGGATGAGTCTAATGGTGATTACGAAGGTTTGGTGTTTGGAAAACTCACTGTGATTTTTCTGCTAAGAAAAGAACTCCTGAATTTGTTGATGAGGGCCTCAGACTCAACACGAAGGCCTACATCAAATGCCTTCAGGTGGTAGTGCTACCTTGGGTTAAGAGGGTGTCTACTGGAAGACCCACTGTCTGGCAACAGGACTCTGCACCATGTCACATAAGCAGGAAAAATCAGTCATGGCTGTCAGACAATTTTTGCACAAACATCACCTGTTACATCTGGCCACATAACTTCCAAGACTGCAATCCCCTTGATTATTATGCCTGGGTACAGTGGAGTGAGAAACCAACAAAACTCCTTGTAACACCAAAGATGAACTGAAGGCAAGGATTATGGCAGCATTAACCATCTTAAACAAGGAGACTGTCCAGAAGAGTTGCAGGAGATTCTGAAGTCATCTGGAGGCCAAGGTTGAAACAAATGGTGATTTTATTGAATAAATTTGCTTTTTAATATTTTTTTATTTTTTATTTTGGAATTTTTATAAATATATAATTTTTTTCTTTTATGATCTTTATAAATCCAAATATATATTAAAATATATATGAACATGAAGATATTTTTATATATACATGAAACACACACACACACACATCCATCCATCCATATATATTATATATATATATATATATATATATATATATATATAATATATCAATTAATGTTGTGTTCATATCAAGATATTTTTGTGTAATTTTAGTAAATGGTATCTGTTAAAAGGAGTTGTCAGTGTCATTTTCATTTTTGTGTAAATTAGACAACAATTTATCCATCGCACCCTCTGCTGTTTGGAACTGGCTGTATTTTTTCTCCTATGATCTTATAAATTCAACTTCGTATATAGGGTATATATGTACATTCAGATAGGTTTATATATACATACATATACACACATCCATATATATATATATATATATATATATATATATATATGTGTGTGTGTGTGTTCATTTTTTTTTGGCAAATCAGTTTATATTACAATTTATTTTTCATTTGCACTTTCAATATAAAAATATAAAAAAAAAATTTTATAGATTCTTATAACAGACCGATAGTGAGAAAGTAATGATGTTAAGGATGATTACACTGGTAAACATGTTCATAACTACATAAAAATGAGTTTTCATGCATACATAAACAGTTAAAATAAAGATTTCCCAAGTGAATTGGATTTTCTCTCAGTGAAAGCACAAGGAAATTGAATGTTTTCAGTCATTAATGGATAGATTCAATTGAAAAATCTCTCTCATCCTGCCAATTTATGAACTAATGTCCCATTCAAATTGTTTTAATATTAAAATTTTAATTCCAATTTATTATAATGAATTTTAATGTCAATATTACTTACACAAGTGCAAACATTTAAATATCTGGGTAGTGTGAAAACAAATGAGGAAAACATGGAAATTTGAAAGTGCAAAGGAATAGTGACAGACGTTTTTCAAAAGCTGAGTGAGGCACTAAAAGACAGAGAAATAATACTAGAAAAGTGTACTCAATGTTTGCATGATATTTAATATCCTATATGAAAGTGAATGTAGAATAGTTTTAATTTATGTCTGAATAAAAAAACGAGAAATGGTAAAAATGAATGTCAAGGTGAATAATTTTCTTTTTACAGTAAGGTTCATATCCTTAATTTTATTATGAGGGCTACTCAGGGCAGAGTGTTCAAAAGGATTAACAGTTTGTATGAATATAAGGGAATTTTACAATTTGATAACAATTAGCTTAGATAAAAATTTAGCCGAAAAAGTAATGAAGATTTTCAGTGATTTTCAAATTAAATTCAATCACTTAAATTGATCTAGCAAAACAAAAAATTTTCATAAAGCAAAAAAACGACGACTTACCTTGTCAAATGCAGATTATTGACAACATGAACATTTATCCTATGACAGAAAATTTGGTGAATTTAAAATTATCTTACCCCAAAATTTTAAGCATGTATTCCGCGAATGACATGTTGAAGATGAAATATTTAAATTTAAAAACTTTCTGTTTATTTATTTTGATATATAAAAATTGAGTCTCCTTTCCCAGCAACAAAATCAACGAATGAAAAAATCTGTCAGCATTATAAAAGCAGTTAAAAAAAAAAATCAGGGGAAATTCAAATTTTTTTTAAAAAAAAGATTTGGAGAGTGAGTTATGAAAACTGACTGGTTGCGTGCATTTTGAGATAGTACATGTGAAAAATTTTGACCATATTTCTTTAAAGTTCGATGTTTGAGTCTGAAGAAGAAATTTATCCTCTGCATTTTGAAGATTAAAATTTCTGAGAAATATTTCCTTTGCAATCCCAGATCACTTACAGCTTTCTAACCATTACACGGTGCCCAAATTGGAGGAGAAGATAATGGTTAACACTAGACTTGAACAGATTAAGATTGCAGTGATTGGGAAAGCATCTTTTTGGGAGTTGGTTCCACAGAGCAATGGTCAGCATGGAGAAGATGTTTGAAGTGGAATTTTTCTTGCCAATGGAATGCAAAGAAAATGTGGGTGTTTGCTATGATATATTTGGAAAAATTGATTCTAAATGAACATTTTAGAAAAAAAGAACCAATGAATGTAATTTTATTTTCTATGAAAGTAACCTTTTAAAATTTGATTGCCACAAATCAGCTTGAGAGACATAAACAAAATCAATCCTGTTTTTAGGGTCACAAAATGCAAGATGTTTTGGACTCTATCAATTTGAGCATGTTTCTGGCAGCTTAAATACTTTTTAAACAATTTGGGGCCTGATGTATTGAGGATGGTATACCAATTATCTTTGCAATTTTCGTATGTATGAGTTGATTTGACATCATTTTTGATTGAGTTTAAGTTCAAAGAAAAGCATTGATAAAAAAAAAAGTTCTGAAGAACAAGAACTATATTCAATTTTGTCAATAAAAAAATGCTGCTGAAATTCAAAAAAAAAATAACATTTTGGAAGATTTTTTTATATAATTTATCATCTGAAAAATAAACAAAAAATTATCAAATCACATGAGAAATTTTTAAAAAATTAAAAAAAAAAGTCTTGTCTTGTTGTATTCAATAAAATTTGTATGAAAGAAGGATCAAATCTTCAGTAAATACACATACATTCAAAAATTATATATATATATATAATATATATAAGATACATATATATAATGTGAAAAACAAAATAGAAAAAACATTTGTTTCATGCTAGATGCAATATTTCAGGCCTGATGATTGCAGGAAGTCAATGTAAGGACAAATAATTTTCATTTTGAAATAGCATTCAGAAAAACTTGAATCATTGACAAACGCTCATCTCTGATATTGAGCACTTTATGAAAAATATAGCACATTTTAAACAAATAAAAATTATATTTATATATGAATATATATATATATACAGGCATTTTAAAGGGTGTTAACTTTTTTGTTTGGTCATGTTTTCTCTATTTTTTACTATATGGTTCTATTTTTTTATCTTGGAATTTGGAATAAATGATTTATACAGTCCAAAGGAAACTATATATATTTTGATTTTCTATTTTCCATGAAAAAAGATATTTTGTATTTGTCCAAAAAAGAAATTGTTTTGCTATTCCAGTGTGTCACATTTTTGTTATTATATTAAAAATTTATAAAACATTTAAACTTGGAGAATTATTTTCTCTCATTTTTAATTGTCAAATTTCATTTAAGAAAATTGTATGAATTTAATAAGGGACAATATTAATGATAACCTAAAAAAAAACTGAGATTTCAAAAGTATTTTCACTTATTGATAAAAAATTAAGGCTTGAGAATTTATGGACAAGTGCATAAACAGAAAAGATTTTCAAGGAAAATGGACTGGAAAAAGGACACTGAAACTCATTATCAGAAAGAGACAACTGAAATTTCTTGGCTGCATCAGAAGGAAAGAGGGATTGGTGAATTTGATACTCACAGGACATATTGAAAGAAAAAGGAACAGGGAAGGTGGCAGCAAACCCCCTACCTGATAAACTTGTGTAAATGGGGATGAGAAACTTGACAAAGTATAGATATTACTAAGTGATACAAGAAATAGGAAGTTGTAGAGAGCCATGATCGTTCATGTTCTAAAGGAACACATGCACCTGGTTTAGATTTTTTATTTACATTTAGGAATTTTATCTATCCAATGAAAAAAATATAACTTTTAAATTAAACCAATATTTGAGAATTGAGTTCACAACAGCAGCTTTTTTCATCTTTTATGTGCTATGCCCTTTCAGGATGTAGGCGATCATGGCTCTCCATTTCATTTAAATTTTGTAGCTCTCAATTTTTTGTTCTTTTTTACTTCCCAAAACCCTGTTTCATCATCCATTTGCTAAAGTTTTTTAAATGTATTCAGAAAATAATAATTTTCCTTGTCTCTCTTTTCCCTATTGCCCTGTGAGTATCAGATTTTCCAAGCCCTTCTTTATATCATTACGTGTCTCAGAAATTTCAACTTCCTTTCCTGATGTTTTTATAAATTTCCTCCTTAAAAAAAATCAAAATTTCAAATAAAATCTCATCGTTGATCACATGTTTGGTCCATGATATCCTTAGCATCCTTCTGTAGAACCATATCTCTTTTGCCTCATGTCTCTTCTTCATCTTTATGGTTACTGCCAGTTTGATTACTGCAGGATGAAGATAAACAGTCACTTCAAAATGCAATGCAACAAAAAAGATCTCATATAAAAGGTTGTATTGTCCACTCTGTCTACACCAGTTTAGAAGTAGCTTTTATTTGAGTAAAATAAATTATTATTATTATTATTATTATTATGTGATAGATTTATATGTAAAGTGAAGTGACAAAAGACAAGAGATATTAATGCACTGGATAGTTTTACTCTATTGTGTGTTATAATAGACACAGGTAGATGATGTGTCGGTAAGGAGGTAGTGTGGTTATAACAGCAGTGGGTCAAGAACAGGATTTAAAACTGGCTACAAAATGATTGTAGGGGCCAGAATGTGTATTCTGTTTGAAGTGGCTCTTGGCTTTTCTCTTATAATAGTAGGAAGAAGATATCGGAAATGTGTGATCTTTGAACAGAAATCAATGGCACATAAAATCTTCATCTGGCACAATAACCACCTGACAAATGAGAATATTGTATTAAATCAAATCAATAATCCATCGTAATTGTAGATCTTCTGAGTCATTAATCAACAAAGACATCAATATACACAACTTTGCTATGGACAACCATAGAATAGGCCAACGTAAATATACTCAAATAAAGACATCATATTGCTGCTGTTATTTAAAACAAAATGTTACCAAATAACACAAAACTATGTTACTTCCAAGGCTTCCAACAGTAGCCACTACTAAAATGGATGGCACATGTAAGTGACCGGAAAATAATGATATAATCAAGATGATAACTATCCTCACTGCCAAAAATAAAAATATCAAAAGGAAAGTCCCATCAATATGAGAAAGAGTGATAAGAGCAGACTTAAAAAATCTAATTTCTTGAAAAATTGTTTTTTAAGAAAAATATTTTATGAATTCTTGATAGCTAAATTTACTATTGCTATTGCCAAGGATGGAGCTACACCCCTCCACACACACACACACACACACACATACACATATATATATGTAAGCAAATATATGGATATAGATCCGACAGTATGAAGAAAAATACAGAAAAAAACAAACAAAAATTTCAACATGCAATTATGCTGTATTAATGTTAATATAAAGTCGACGTCAGACGTTTCGGTCTATTTAAGACCATCTTCATGGACATTTTCATTTAAACATAATTAACATTAGAACATATAAAAATTTAACACAAAAGACGATGGACATAAGAGCACAACTAATCCAAACAGATAACTGAAATTTTTAAATAAGATCAGCGTTCCGTTTAAATATGATCACGTTGTCGCCACGTGGGCAATGCTGTGAAAACGTATTGAAGATGATTTCCAAATATTAAAATATTAAAAGTCGATTGAACTATTTTATATAAACAGTTCAAGAAATCCCTTCAATTGACATATGAATACATGGAGATTAATAGGTTCTTATATCTTCATACAAGCTTGAAGTCCTCCACGTTACAAAAGCAAATATAAAAATGATTTCAAAAAAACGATGGAACAGTTCTAAAAATATATATATATATATATATATATATATATATATATATATATATATATATATATATATATATATAAATGCAAAAATGATTATGTAGCTCAAACTTATTATTTCTCTCTCTCTCTCTCTCTATATATATATATATATATATATATTCTCTCATTCATATATTAAGATATAAACTAACATGTGTGAGACAACATATTTACAAAGATGTTCATATCTATCCACAAATTCATTGTTATGGTCGCAAAAACATATATGCCCCCAAAATAAATGCGTCAGCATATATATGTGTGTGTGTGTGTGTGAGAGCAAATATGTGTATGTATGTATGCAAATTTTGTTGAAAATGACTGACATGGTGTGGTGGTTAATTTTTTTATATAATTTCTCAATGTGTTTGTATATTTCATTGAGAAATTTTGACAATTGGTATATGGGCGTTAGTATCTGTGAAATGATAGTTTGTAATGGGTATCTGTGTATTTTGAAATTTCTGTATAGATATCTTGGGTGGTAATCGCTAATAATTTTATTTTCAAGAATCCTATATCGGTATTGTTTGATGTTATGAGTTTGTTGACAAATTGTTTTAGAGTATCAGTAGTTTTTTTTTACTTAATTTTGTAAATTTAGATTGATCATTAATGAAGTGCCATAATTTTCGCTAATAATTCAATTTGTCCAAACTTATGTAACTATCGGATTTCTCAGCTCATCTGATTACAACACTCCATCGATGATCAGGATACCTAAATGGAAATGTCAAAATACACAAACCTGGATACCTATTATGACCTATCATTTCACAGATACCAACACCCATATACCAATTGTCAAAATTTCTCAATGGTATTATTACCTCATATCTACCTTTCAATTATAGAATCAAATCAACTCATGAATTCCTTCAAATCCTTCGAACTACAAAACCAAACCAAGAAAATTAAATTATTTATTACAAGATATTTATAACTGCTAACCTCATCACCAAAAATAATAATTCACCAGCAAGATCTACATTACAGAGAGCTAATAATATTTAAAAATTTGTCGATAATTATATTGGATATACTACAACATATTTAACAAGATTTTAACAAGATTACTTGCATTACATCTCTATGATCATAGCTCAGTTAAGTCACATTTAAATACACATTAAGAAACCTACCAAAATCTATTCATAATATGATCATTGATAATACAAATATAATAGCATCATTCACATGTACAAAACGACTAAAAATAATGGGGACATTATTAATAAAAAAAGAAAAAAGCCAAGACTCCATAATATTAGCTATGAACATGACCACAATGTGCTGACCCTGATCGTGATGGAAAATAAAAACATTTATATAACTCTAGATACATACATAAAACAATGCATATATTCAGTTAAAAGTAAAATAAAATTCATCTTGATAATGGCATAACCAAAAGTGCTTGGAAAACATTCAGACAATTTTTATATAATTTGTATCCGGAAAAGAAAATAGTTATATGAACACATGAGAAATTGTTTAAAAGTCTCAACCACCACACCTTGTCAGTCATTTTCAATGAAATTTGCATAAAAGAGAGGTTGCTGCCCAAATACAAAGCATATATATATATATATATATATATATATATATATTCTCTCATTTGTATATTTATATATCTAAATAAACTAACACTCATGTGAATGTATTTATAAAGTTGTTCTTATCTATACACAACTTCATCATTATTGATGCAAAAACATATATGATATATGGTCATAAAACCAAATATATCAGCATGCATATATATATATATATATATATATATATATATATAAAAATAAGTCTATATGTACACACACATACAGATATGTATATATATATATATATATATATATATATATATATATAAAGTCATGTACACACACAGACATACATATATGTATGTATGTATGTATATATATATATATATATAGATAGATAGATAGATAGATAGATAAGCTGCAGTCATTTATGAAGTGGCTAGAAACAGATGGACAAATTCTGAAACCAGAACAATCTTCTGCTCGCAGAGGTAACTAAATTCATCGACTTGGCAATCAGGATTGATTATGTCCATTGTCCTCAAGCAGTAATTGCTATTTACAGTGGAAGATCTCGCCATTTGTAGTTGATATAAGGGTCCTTAATGTCAAGCAGCTGGATCAGAATGAAATGAAGTCATAGTGACGAGGACTGCAACTGGTGATGAATAAATCCACTGAAGATGTCTTTTCTTCTGTGTCTTTTTGTTGAGTGCACCAGCAGTGCATATTGATAATGATGCAATTCATCTTTTATGCATATCTAATATCATTTCAGAGAAAGTTCAGTGAGTTTTACCAAATAGATTCATCGAATGAATGTCTTGAAAATAGATTTTTGGATCTGTATAGTGAACAGTATTGTTAGTTTTACACTTGAAGAACAGATAAAGTTAGGCATGGCACGATGCATATCCTTCTCAAAATTAAATTGGTGCAGGTTCAGTAACCAACAAAAGTCACTAGCAGTTATATAATATTTTATGCAACTTACAAAGACAACCGTGGTTTCAAATATTTATACAAGTATCTCATTTGTTTATAATGTCTAATCCTATTGTAAACATCTAAAATACAACTATCAGCACAAGATAAATTTCAGTAGATAATACCAAAATGTTATAAAGCACAGACTGCAAGGAAAAACTAACTCTTCTAGAAACCATTACCTACAACTACAAGAGACAGTATCTTAAAATTTACCATAATTCCCCATGTATAATATGCATTTTTTCTAAAAAAATAATAAGCAAATTAACAGGTGCATATTAAGTGCAACTACAAAAGGTCTTCAAAAAATTGCCATTTCATAGGTCAATTTCAGTTGCAAAATGACTACTCAACACAAACATACAACAATTTGACACTAACATTTGGTGATTGTGACCTCACAAGGATGTCAAATACAATCACATGTACCTAAGAATACTTACAAATGTAAAATAAAATAAGAATTATCATACAATTAGAATAATATTATTCTATGTTTAAATCCATTTTTGTAAATAAGTGTAGGAAATGCTGGCCATAATGAAATTGGAGAGGTACAATTTATAGGGTTTAATTACCAAACAAAGGTGCATATTATGCATGAGTAGAAGCATTTCCCACACTTTCAGCACAATTTTAGGGTTGTGTATTATAGCTGAAGGTGTATTATATATGGGAAATTAGGGTATATGAAATATTTAATAGGCATATAATGATACATATAAATATTTGCTACATGATTTTCTAGTGTGTTCTAGCTACATGTAACCATTTGGATTAATTTGAATTTGAGTTCTAAAATTATGCCAGGTTGTAACTGATAAAATCATGTCTACTATACTGACAACATACTGTTCTTGATCATGACTGAGTTAAAAATCATCAATATTAGTTTGTGATTGAATTTTTAAATACCAATCTTTGTTTTTCAAAATTCTATTGCTTTTAAATTACTAATTTTACATAAAAGTTGATATTATTGTGGGCTTTTAACTTCATATTTTTTTAAAACATCAGTATTTCCAAAATGCTCTTTTTTTGTTTTTGGCCTTTTCATTTCAATTTCTGTAATGGGCTTCCATTAATTCCTATTTTTTTTTTTTTTTTTTTTAAAAATTCCAAACCAAATTTTCCATGACCAGATTTTTCCTCATTTTTCTGTCATTTTTCTTATTTCATTTTTCCTTTTGTTTCAAAAGCATTTTAATTGTTTATTCCTCAGGCCCATATAGCACCTTGTGAATAATTTTAAATAGTCACTTCACCAGATGTCAGATATGCCAAAGGAAAGCAGAAAAACTGAGCAAATGAAGGACTGTATTCAATAAAAAAATATTATGTTCATCATCCATAAAATAATAAGAGTATATCATTACAGAAAAGTTAAGATATTTTTTATTCATATACTTTGCAAATTTTTGTAAGATGAAGTATTGACATTTGTTTTTTCACTTTAAAGTATCCACAAGTATAAATAAATAGCTACAATTACATGGGGGAAAATTAGACAGTAAAAACAAATATCTTAGTGAAACATGAGAAAGAATTTCAATTAAAACAATTAAATCTATTGAATAAAAAATTACTGTCTGTAATATTAGAGTTTATTCTAACAAGGATTATTAACAAAAATTTACTCTCAGCAGAATATGGTTAATAAGTGAGGTTCTAGCAAATATTTTATATTTTAATTTTAACTCATAATTGGCAGCATCAAAAGCTTGGTTAGATCCAATCAACAGTGCATCTTTCATCACAGATGGTTTTGTTTTTTACCAGAAATTATTTAAACTAGGCAGAAATTTGAGTAATCACTATTGCCTATTGTTCTTATTATGACTAGAACTAATGATGATTTGCATATATTTAAACAAACAAAACATTTTTATTTTTTCTTCTAAGTCATCCACAAAAATAAATAGCTATAAGTGAATAAGAAAATTATTCAGAGAAACAAAGTAACTGACAAATTGTGAAGCATGAGAAAGCGTATGACATCAAGAGCTCCTTGAAATATTCAAAACACTTGAATAACTTTTACTGAGAATAAACAGCTTGCATGCTGTTACAAAAATGTGTTTAATGAATACACAAAGAATAGAAAGAGAATTATAAAAAAGATGCATTTTCTCACTGTATTTAACTTATGCAGGACAATACTAAGAAGATGAAATGAATTTTCAGAATTTATTATCAATAGGCAGAAGCTTAACAACATACAATACATAGAAAATACTATGTTGATGGTAAAAACAGAAAGAAAACTGAAAAACTATTATCATGTTACTTGAGGAAAGCAAGAAGATCAGGCTCTTAATTACAAGAAAATGGAAAGCCTATAGGAGGATGCAGAGAATACCATGGACTGAAAATGTGAGCAGTGGTGAAGTTTAAAATGATTAAACAAAGGAAACTTATAATTAACATCAGAAAGAGATAGTTGAAATTTCTAGAGCACATAATGAGGAAAGAGTGCTTGGAAAATGTGATACTCACAAAACAGATTAAAAGCAAATGATAGAGAGGAAAATAATGCATAATCTACCTGATGAGTTTGAGTGGATAGCAGAAAAGGGTTTAGAATAGATAACAAAAACAAAATTTATTAAGAGCTACAAAGGACAGGAAATTGTGGAGAGCCATGATCACCAACATCTTGATGAAACATGGCATATAGAAGAAAAAGAATGAGCTTGAGGAAACACATGGTGTAACAAAGTTTAGGTGCAATAGCAAAAAATAACAAAATTTATTAAGAGAAACAAAGGACAGGAAATTGTGGAGAGCCGTGATCACCAACATCTTGATGAGACATGGCACACAGAAGAAGGAGAATTTTGATATTATATTTCTTATTGTTTCACTAACCTGGGTAATAATGGGAAAATTGAAAAAAATCAAGTCAAATACTTAAAATTGTTGCCACATCATGAGAGTGGCATGAAGTCTTCTATATCTGTTTATATTTCTGGTATGAGGTATTGTAATTATTTATACTATTTACATTATTCAGGTTGTTGTCCTCATCTTCATTGACATATTCAGGATGTTTCGGCTGTTGTACACTCTGGCCTACTTCAGGTGATATATGTTGAAATTTCAAACTGAAGCCTTTATTTTGTCCACTGGGGTAGATGTTTCTACATGCCATGCCACCTCTGGATGTCTCAGTATAAGTTATCTCCCTGAAGTACACATGGCCCAGTAAATAAAAGCATTGGTTGAATCCATTTACTTGACCCAAAGATGTGTGAGTTTAATACCTGGTTGTTTTGAAGGTGAACAAAAACCTGGAGAGTTGAGTTAAAGGGAGATAACTGATACTAAGACATCTGGAAGAGGCATGGCACATGGAACTAAAACAATCTACCTCGGTGGATGAAATAAAGGGCTCAGTTTGAAATTCCAATCACCTGAAGAAGGCTGGAGCATACAACAGCTGAAACATCATGAATATAGCAGCAAAGATGAGGACAACACTCCAAACAATGTAAATAGTTTAAAGAAGTCTCCTGTATTTCATAAATACTGAAATATTCTGCACATGAATAAGACAAATATTTCTGGGAATCTCCTCATTATTTCTTTTTGGTTTTTAAATTAAAAGCAACATTTTATATATTATGCCAATTATATTTTATATATAATGTTTGTAAGTTGTAATCTCTCTAATGCAAAAGAGACAACCAGTTATATCGCTTTTCCACTGACAACACCAGTTGGCGGTGTCTTTATGTCAGTACTGGATTGTTTGAAAATAAGGACACTGGCTTGAATAAATCTGCAATGATAATTTCTCAACAAAAAAAATACAAGCAAAAATACCAAAATCCCTTTTAATGATTGTTGGCCTGACAAAATATTTCACAAACATGTAGTTTAATCTCTGTGTATATATTAATGTAATTTCTTTTTAATTGTTGCAGTCATCAGGGTGTACTTCAGATTTTACCTGTCTTAGTATAATAAGCAGATACTTTTTGGCTGACAGATCCTTGCTGACTGTGCTTTAGTAGAGAATAACTGAAAAACTAAAAGCAAAACCTTAAAGTTTATATTATTGTTCTAACAAATTCACATGTGACTATGAAACAGTATAAATCTATTAAACTTTAACTTCACAACGACATCTGGTATGCAAAATTAGATTAATCAGCTCAGTGTGCTTCTCAAGTTAAATCTTAAAGATGAAAAACAGATTTCAGAACAATAAATAAATTCTTTTATTTCCTTGCCATTAAGCCTGTCCTTTTTTCAAAATTAATGTTTCCTATTTCATTATGTTAGACTTGGTTGTAACCTAGAGAGGGTTACTAAATGAGGAATAACCAAAAACAGAAGGTGGAAATGAAATGGTAATCTTTATAACATCAACAAAATACAATACTCGCCATCAGTGTGAAGTAGATAAACCACTGCTAGTAGTGGACTACTTAGACAGCATATTATCCCCCCCACTTACAATAGTGTCCAACATGTTTATAAGAATTGGGACATACCCATTAGTGTTCATATGTACATAGGTATATAACAGACTCCATGATATCAGAGGCAGATATTTTGTTATAATAACTGTTGAGGGTGAACTTTCCTCAACTGTAGAATTATTTTTTTTGCATTGTTAAAGTCTAGCAAAATCGCAGAGAACTTGAAAGTATTTACAAAGCCAAGGTTTGTCATTAAATTCTTCCATGACAAAAGTACACCCATTGACATCACCAATGCCTGATCATAAGTGATAGTGACGTTATACCTCCATTCATCTTCCAACTAGACCTCAGACTGACCATAATCAAGACTCAACTCAGTCAAGTGCAATTGAGTAGGTAGTGCTGCCCTAGGCCAAGAGGGTGGCTAATAGAAGTCCCTATGTCTGGCAACAAAACTCTGCACCATGCCGCACAAGTAGGAGAACCCAGTCTTGGCTGTTAGAAAATTTCTGCAACCACATCACCCCTTACATCTGGCCAACTAACTCTCCAGAAGTTAATCACATTATTATGTGTAGGGTGCATTTACAGAGGCCAAACAATTGTGAGCACAGATAAGAGATGAAAAATGCAATTCAGTAGTGATAGCAGTAATATGTATGAAAAGCCATGGTTTGAGCATCCCTGCACAACTGTCAATGCACAAAATAAAGTGCACCCTGAAAAGGCATGGAGAAATGTTGGAGACTATATGAAAAAAAGAAGTATTTTTTTTTTTGTAGCTGAAAATTTGTTCTGTCCAATAGTTTTATTGTGCTCACTGAATCTCCACTAGTTTCTATTGAAATAAATAGGAATCATTGTCAGAACATCTTTTGTAAAGCTTGTAATTAATATATATAGAGTTTTTTCTTTTATATCATGAATTTATTCTACTTTTTAATCTGGTAAGACAATGTTTTGTGGAGAAGCAGGTAGCATAATGTTTAACGCTGGAAAATAGAGTTCTAATTCCAACCAGTTTGTGTTGGCAATGATATACTTGGAACAGGTATGAATCCATCTCTTCTTTCACTCATTGATTCTGGGTAAAATAGTAGAGCAGATCTTTTGCCCTGATAGGGCAAACAGGAGGATACATTTGAGTTCAAACTGAAAAAAATACTAAGGGAAACCAATACTCTATATTGCCCAAGAAAAATCATGATAATAAATTTCATCGACTCTGAGGCTCGAGAGCCGCTCAAGATAGAGGATTGACATAAAAATAGTTATGATGAACAAGGTGTGTGATATGACTGTAAATGGGGGTGGTAAGAAGTGAAGAATGTGAGGACAGATAACAATTGTCAGTCATGACCTATCCTTCTTATTTTTATCTTTTACAGATATTAAAGCAACTTACATTGTGTTATTGTGTTTAATAGAATAGATATGAAGAATTGTAATGAATCCCTGTCCTTTCAGATCATTCTATCAAGATAGTGTTTTAAATTGATGTCTTCCAAAAATCTTTTAGCTGCATATGAAAAAAACTGTTATGGTTAATAAAAAAAAAATGCTGTAGGTAGTTGCAATCACAAGAGTTATTTTCCATTTTAGAGGCATTACTTTTTAGTATGTCTGTTGTTTTGTGTATTTGATAAAATTTATCTATACTAGATTTTTCTGAAGGAAAATAGACAGGAAATTTTAAATTATTATCTCATTGTACATTTTCTTAGCTTTGACTGCTCTAAAAACTAATCTAATAAACATATGCACCCAGATATAAAATCTCAAGCTAACTAGATCTAGGTTTTCCAGAAATTTCTTGAAAGATGTCAAGGTAAATGAAATATTATACGCATAAAGCAGAAAATAGCTATAGTTTTCCAAATAGCAGGAACTGAATTTTACAGTGATTTAAATAACATATAGTTTACTTATATAGAATTGTAGGTACTGGGTTGTGTAATGGTTATCAACAGAGAAAATGGATTACAAATCTTAACTGAGGTTTTTATTTTTCACAACTTAATAAATGTTCTTGCTAAAGTTATAAGTTCACCTCTGTGTTTTCTGTGGGCGACTAATCAATTGCAAAAACGACTCTGCAGTATTTATTTCACCTGCTCATTCTGTAGTAGCAGGAAAGTTGTCATTTCCATTGTCAACTTTGATAGGTTCCTATCAAGCACTGTAGTATTGCTGTAAATCTGAGATGCCCAACAAGTCACTCAAACAACTGAGAAAAGAATCCATTCATATATATAAATAACAATATTGTGACGTTATCTTTTGTTGGTTATTATCAGAAAGCTAGTTTACCCACACTATCAAAAAGTGGTGATAATGTGTAAGTAATTTTGCCATTACCTTGATTATATTTCATGCATTTGCAGTCAAGGCTCTTTACTGGTGCAATTAACGTTATTGTTGAATGCAAGTAAGAATTATACTTTCTACATTATTAAAAGTAAAAATTAAAATAAAATTAAAATGTGACCTACTAGCAGATGGATCTTCCCTACGTACTAATAAGGTATACACTTTTGGGAATCAACTAAATGTAACATTTTATTTCTAAGTAAGAGATATCATGTTACCGGACTAATTTAATGACTAAGTTATGTTTTGTTTTATGTTATCACATGTACTACAGTGTGTGATGGGTAAATTGTCAACATTTTATATTTTTAATTTCACACATGTGTTTTTTTATTTTGTTGACTGCACAGTATAGTAGGGTCAGTTGGGCACCATCTGTAAGAACAAGAGCACCATGATGCAATTCACTCATCCAGAAATTTGGAAACAGCATGCTGTACTGCTTGGAATTCATACCAGAAGCTCCAATATGAACATTTCAGTGTGTTTGGGTGAGGATGGTGCAGAGGATTCAGAAAGAGTTGGATGATATATCCAGTCAACATCATGGTGTTTGGAGTGATCACTAGTGATGGTGATGTTATGCCTTCATTCATCTTCCGCACCACCCAATAATCAAGACTCAACTCAGTCAAGTGCCTTGCGGTGGTAGTGCTGCCCTGGGTCAAGAGGGTGGTTGCCAAAAGACACTATGTCTGGCAACAAGACTCTGCACCATGCCACACAAGTAGGAGAACCAAGTCTTGGCTGTCAGAAAATTTCTGTGATCATATCACTCCTTACAATTGATCACCTAACTTCCCAAAATGCAACCTTCTTGATTATTATGTGTAGTTGACAGTTGTGCAAGAGGTCAACAAAACTCCTTGTAACACCAAAGCTGAACTGAAGGAAAAAAATTATGCAACTGTCCAGAATTGCAGGAGATTCCAAAGTTGTCTGGAGGCCATGATTGAAGGCAATGCTGGCTTTATTGAATAAATTTACTCTTTAGTATTTGAAGATATTTTTGTATAATTTTGATAAATATATTTGTTAAAATTAAATGTCAGTGTTATTTTCCTTTTTGCATAATTTACATGACAATTTATCCATCGCACTCTGTATATTCCTGATAATGCACTATAATAATTATACAATAATTCATTGGGGTCATTTTTCTCATTTTTGACATCTTTATCCCACTATTTTGGTCAATGTACCTTCTTGCCTTAATTTGGGTTTTGTTGCAGTCATTAACCTTCCATAATTGTTGATGGATTTATTTGATTCTTTAAAAACATATCAACACCTTATGGGTTATTTAATGCCAAAATTTAATTGAAATATTTTTAACACAGTTTTAAGGCTTCAACTACAGATAAAACATCACGCTATATGACGTTTCCATATAGGATACAGGTTTGATTCCTGTTGGAGGACACATATTTTCTATAAAAATTTCTCGGATATTCAGGCCAGTAAATGTTGTTAATACTGTTTATTATAAACAGAGCATTTACTTAAATATTTGTATCTATAAAAAGAACCTATAAACATAAAAATGTTTTAAAATAATTGTCAGACTTTGTCCATTTCATAATGTGTGACGTCATTTGTTTACTTTTAGATACGCATTGAGCAGATATGAATGTATGGGAGAAAATCATGGAGAATTGTAGTTTAAAAACATTAAAATCGGCCTTGCTAATCAAAACACTCCTCTGTGGCTCAATCGGTAAAAGTACATCAGGCTATATGACAGTTCAGTATAGGATACAGGTTCAATTCCTGTCGGAGGACACATATTTTCTATGAAAATTTCTCGGATATATAGGCCAGTAAATGTTTTTAATACTGTTTATTATAAACAGAGCATTTACTTAAATATTTGTATCTATAAAAAGAATGTACAAACATAAAAGTGTCTTAAAATAAAATGTATTGTTGGTCATTTTCCTTTAAAATTGTATTGTTGGTGTTTTTACTATAAATATGCATTGCCAACACCTTCACTATAAAAATGCATTTCTACACTTTCACAGTGCTCTGTTTTTGTTTGGGGGTTTACTACTTGCCTACAGCTGGGACCCCAACAGGTGCCACCACTCCCAGGTCAGAGCAAACCTGGGAATAACAATAATTAAGAGGTGGTTCCATCCTGTTCAAAACCTGCAATCAAGAAGTAATAAAAGCAATCTTTTATCTATCTATCTATATATATATATATATATATATATATATCTCAGTTTAATTCCACTTTCATTTATATCTGGGGTTTATCAAAAAAAAATGGTTAAGATCATTATGTGAAAGAGATTTGTCATGGTGCTAATTCCTCATTTATAAATCTGTGAAGAATCAGTGAATTTAAAAACTGTCTTCTGCCTATTTATTACCAAGTTGAGACTTGGAGAAAGACATAGAAACTAGTGAGAAGGAGAAATCTAAAAAATAAAATTATTCAAATGAAAACTTATTTGATTGTCATGGAGAAGGTAAAAAGACAAAGCCAACATTTTCAATTTGGATGATGGAAAATTAGGAGTAAAACGGCAAACACCTGAAATTAAAATAAGAAGACAAGTAGCATTCATGTCACTGAAAATGAGAACAAGAGTTGTGACAAGAGAATTGGCATTTTTTATTCAGAAAATACACAAGAACAACAAAGATAAAAGCATTTCTTCAGGAAACAAGAAAAAATCTTAATTTTTAAGATTTCATTTTAGAGATTTGCCTTAGTTGAGAAACTCATAATTGATTGGTGTATTTCAAGTGACAAATCATGGCAATTAGACAATAAGAATTTGATTTGACTTGGAATGTTGAAATTGGGTGCGTATGTAGATTTGGGGGAGGAAATATGCAGGAGTAGAAAGAATGCAAAAGAAGGATGGAGAATAATAGAGATCTGAGGAAGAGAAGCAAGTTCTGGGGGTGGGGAGAGTAAGAAAGAGTAATAGCAAAAAACGGGTAAAAAAAAAAAGAGAGAAAAATATTGAAGAAAGGAGAACCAGATACAAATATATAAAAAGAGAGTTTTGAAAGCAGGAAACACTACAAAACTTTGGGGATTAGTTTCACACAATCTTCTTATCTAATATATTTATAGTCCTCTGAGTGGCTGGGCATCACATTGGAGCAACACTGGTTCTTGTACAATTACTAAAGTTAAGCAACGTGAATAGCAGACGGGTAACTGATTAGGAATATCAGGTGCTGTAAGCTTGGATATGTGGGTGATGTAATGAATAGTAGCTTGAAATTGTTAAATTAGAGAGCCAAGTTCCACTTGTGTCCAATTGTGTTTCACATGTGCAAATACCTTTGGAAAACATTAAACAACCTCTTCTCTCAACCAGCTATGGTAAGGCTGGTATAACTAAATCATTATTATCTCCCAAATATATAGTCATCCACAGACAGACTGTATTGCTATTGCTATCGCACTTCAGTGTGGATAGATGCCAGTGGATAAGAGAACTCAATTCGTACTTGAAGAGTATTGCATTCATAGCAGCAGCAGCCACTGTTTTTATTAAAGTTACCCTGGTCTTTAAAGAGCTCTATCAAAGGGACTTCAAGAGCATATATATATATATATAGTGAGCCACATACAAACTGTTTCACTGTATCACTGTTGCTAGACGTCTGATTGCTTCAAGACGGCATTGAAAATCAACCGATTTGGTATCAATAAGAGATCCTCTATATATATATATATATATATATATATATATATATATATATATATATATATATATATATTCAAACTAAGATGAAACTCAATATTTTAAATGCTGATTGTTTTTCAGCAGCAAGGACCCTCTCCAGTTAGATTATTGGCACAATTCAATCTTTCTAACCAATGTTCTCTCTATATTAAACTAAAATTACAAGATGCATAACATCTACTGTAGCTCAATGGTTAGCATGTTTGTCCTGTGTCATGAGTTGACACCACACTAGGTGTCTCATTACTATTGCTTTGTACCAAACTAAGCTAGGGAATGTATTACCATCTCACAGACTAATTCACCAGTTTAGAGGCTTCAGTTTTCATTGGGTTTGGCCATATGAAGCGGAACTTAAGTCACAAACATATCGTCACAGCATCACACTATTTCCATAGAAAATGTTCTAAGCTATATTTTTTAGTGTAACCAGCTTAGCAAAGTCCTGGCATATACACAGAGGTGAACCACTCACATTCTATTTGTAATCCATTGTTAAGAAATAAATTCCATTTGGATAGTTTCTTTCCAAGGGTTACTGCTTTATTGAGCAGGCTCCCAAGAATATTTTTCAACCACTAAAATTTGAAACATTTTAAGTAGAGGTTCAACTATTATCTGTCCTCATAATCTACAATTCTTTCATCCATAAAGCAACTGCATTCAATAACACTCTACATTGAGTGGCTCTTAGGCCTTCTATTGGGGGAAAATTTAATAAAGGGAAAAAGAGATACATGGCACAGTGGATAAAGGCATTAGTTAGATCCAGTGACAGGACCCAAAGAGTGTGAGTTCAATACCTGGTTAAGGTCGTGGAGAACATGGAGAGGGGAATTAACAGAGATAACTGATAACTGACATCCATTAAACATGGCACATGGAACTAGAACAGTCTACACCAGTGAGTGAAATAAAGGGTTCAGTTCGACATTCCAACCACCTGAAGAAGGCTGGAGCATACAATGGCCGAAACATTGTAATAAATATAGCAACAAAGATGAGGACAATGGTCCGAATAATGTAAATAGTGTACATAATACCTCATCTCAGAAATATAGACAGATATTAAAATTAATATATCACTTCTAATCTGTGTAATAATTTCTGCATTCCTAAAAGTTTTTGTAACAATCTTGAGAATACACAATGTTTTTAGTATTAACAGATTTGACATCTATTAGAGAGATATGATTAAATATACTTTAATGTTTAAAAAAAATATTCAGTATTATTATTGTTTTGGTAATAAGCAATATAACATAGCACAAATAATGATATTGTGGTAAAAGGAATTTTTGACAATATGCACATTTTTTTATGTATTTATGGTTATTTTTTAACTTTTATCAAAAACAACATTCTTATCCATGTTGTTATGGATAATATTATACACTAATTACTAATTTTTTAATTAAGAACTATTTGTGCTGAATTGTTGACATCAATTGCTATGTGTTCAAATTTTAGAATAATGCAATAATAATGATTTAAATTTCATCTCTTTGATAGATGCAGCAATCTGTAAATATTATACCCAACAAAATATTTTGACTCTCTGTTTATCTCTTCCCTTACTACCCATAGATGCATAAGTGATTATCTTAGAATTTTTAAAAAAATCTGTGCTCTTCAGTCAGTAGCTAAGGTTTGAGTATACATATGATAACCAGCATTTAGCCATGAACTGTTTTATATTGAACTATTTCAACATGTAACAACTTAAATAACAATAAAGCAGAAACATTTGATTCTGTACCTAAATTGGCTTTTGTATTAAGATTCTACCAGAAAGTCAAATATTTGATATTTAAATCTTTCTCTTTTTTTTTTTTTTTTTCTTTCTCTCTTTTGTAATATGAAGAACATTTTTTGCATTTCTCTTTCTTTGGAAACAATATTTTCTTTCTTTCAAAATCAGAACGGAAAAAACTGCATCTAGCAAACTTTGTACTTGTATTAGGTAAGCATATTACCACTGCTAAATTCATCCAGGTTCAAATTAATTTTCAGATAAAATATGAAGGGAGGGAATCATAAAATGTCCCCACCTTTTCTTTCATTAGTTTTTAGCTTTCTTTTAAAAATATATTTACTTGCATTATTCAATCTTTGTCAACTGTAGCATTTGAAAGGAAAAAAAAAAAACTTCTCTATTAAATTGCTTTCATGATAACAAGTAGAAATCTGAGATTTTATTTCTGTAACTTCTTTTTTGTTTCAGTTAAGAATCTAATTTTAGTCTTCTTGGAAAGATTGAAACAAATACATTTTCTAAAATATCACTTAAATCTTTTACCAAAAGGTAAAGTCTTAAAAAAATGAGAAAATAAAAAAAAAAAAACTAAAAACACTCCAAATGTAGATTTTGATTGTATATCTTTTCATTTATTTTTATTTTTAAATTATTTTTTGTAAGAATGAATTTCTATCGAAAAAAAAAAAAAACCAAAATTTTTTTTTTTTCGTTTTACCTTGTTTTCCTTTTTATAAAATGTCTTTTTTCTTTTAACTAAATTGTTTGCTTTTCTTTATCAATATTTCATTCATTATTTAAATTATTATTTCATTCTTATATGTCTCTTTTTTTATTCCCTTCCCATTCAGTTTTTCTTCATGTTTGATATTCAGGGTCTCTTTTTCATTTTCTTTCATCAGTCATTTATTCTTTGTACTTAGATGAATAAAAAACAAAAAAAATTTACTTGTTGTGAATAGGAAGATTGCATTGCATCAAGTTTGCTTGTAGGGAAGATCTGCCTGTCTATAAAATCAGTGTACAAAAAAATTGCTTATATTTGCATTTAACCATATGGCATCAATGGAACTCCTAACAAGATAGTAAAGGAAAGTCAGAAAAAGGGACTCTCTCTTAGAAGACAGAATGTATAGACATTAGCAAAACAAATGGTAGCTTGAAATTGGAGACGTGGAAATCAACCAAGCAAAGAAATGTCAGTATCTGGGAAATGTTTTAACAGGTGCATTGGAACAGCAAAATATATCTTTGAAAAGTTAAAGAATGTATTAAGAAAGAGGACAATTTTCTGAGAAACAAAGTAAAATATGCTTTTTCATTTTTGATGAATTAATAATCACTGCCAGACTGGAGATGATCTGTTTAAATAACAATTCAGTGTACTTTTCTAATGTAATTTTCAGTCTCTTAGAATTGTATTCAGTTTGGGAAAAGTATCTTTTATTATTCCTGAGAATTTGTATTTCTCTATCATACTTTCTGTTATTTGCTCTAAGACATATTCTCAGTTGAATTCCTGCATACCTTATTCTGACATCCCTGTTGCAATGAGAAGAAGAATTCTTAAGAAAAATGGGAACTGAAAGGACAAGGAGAATCTAAAACACACTGGTCGTATTTCAAAGACAAGAGATAGAAGGAGAAAACAGTGAGCAACCTGCTTAATGTGTTTTGGTGAATGAATGGCAGAACAAGGACAAAGAGAGATAGTGAAGAAACAAAAGATATTTAGGGCAACAAAAACAGGTAGATGTTGAGAGCCATGACCACATGAGTTGAAAGGACATTGCACATAAAAGATGATTATGCATAAGTCACATCTTGGGCTGTCACTTGACATCTGTGTTTTTTTTTTATTTACATTTTTCTCATAAAACCTAGATAACTTAGTTTTTTCTTTTATTCCATTTATTATTTCTTCTGATTCATGATTTATTATTCGTTACTGTTTCTTCTTATTTTGATTAATTTCTTATCTTTTTCTCATTCCAAATGTTTGGTTCTCCCCTATGTTTAAACACAAATCATACACAGATACATACTGGGATTTCTTCCTAAACAATATGATAGACCAAATTTTCAGTCACATCTTCCCACGGCTGTTTGAGGTTTTCTATAGCCCCTCTAAACTTATATTAAAGTCAATTGAGGTTTGCTATGGTAAAAATTTTCTATCCCAACTAAAAATCATCACAAAAATGGCAAAAGTCATTTTGTCACAGCTTATTTTCTATGAAAAAAATGGATTTTCATACTTTTATAGGGGTAAAATATTGAAAAATGACTGTTTTGTCATCGTCTCAACAAGATTTTCTGAAAGCAAACAATATGTTAAAAGTAAAATTGGCTCGTATAAATGACTCAAAAAATTTTTTCAGGGAGTAAAATGTGAAAAAATAGTGAAATTTTTGCATTTTTTCTAGTTCTAAATAAAAAATTTCCTCAATAATGGGAAATTACTCCTTTTTTTTGAAAATCAGAAAGCCTAAATCATAATCAAACTATTTCAGGCATAAAATTGAGAGTTTGAAGGAAAGCTACATTTCTAGGGGTCAAAATCCGACAAAGTCCATTGGTAATTTTCAATTATATAGCCACCACGGGTTAAAAAATAGACACCCGGCCACGGAAATCTTTAGTAAAAGGCAAAAGATTTATCCACAATTCCTGACCACTGGGAACCAGGTGTTTATAGCAGTGATAAGGAAAATTAAACCAAATTGACTTTGACATGTCTGGGTCAAAGGCTAGCCAGCCAGTTATAAATGTTGAACAAGCTGTCATCAGCTTGTAAATCCCACCACTTATAAGATAAGAGCAAAGAGTGAAAAAAAAAAAAAAAAAAAAAAAGGAAATATTGGTAAAAAGGGCTTGATATGGTTTTTTTTTTTTCAAACCTATGTTTGAACAATGGTTTTATGTACTTTGTTTTTTAACACCTCATGACAACAACACTTAGCAGCCAGCATTGTTTTTTTTCACGGCATATCTTTCATATTTCCTATCATTGGGTCATATAGCAGTTCCTTTTATTCAATGATGTTCACACCAACTTAAGAAAGGGTTGAAGTTTGAAAAAAATTGTTTTGAAATGAAAAAAAAATTTTTCATAAAAAAAAAAAGGTGATTTTTCTCAGAAAATTGACCATAGTTTTTTAATGCTTACCCTTGAGTGACATTTTTCACAGCCAAAGTGAAGATTAATTACCAGTGAATAATTCCATGTGCAAACAATAGCCATCTGGATCATATAACATTGCCTGAAAACATCTAGAAATTAACTGATTGATCGAAAACTTGTTGCACATAATTGTGTTTTCCACAGTCAGTTTCCATTATTTCATCCTGTTGTTGTCATTTTGGGGCAGCCAAGTCATTAAGGATTCAGGAAAAAAGAGAAAAAACAAGTTTGCTTTGAGAACTTTGCATTCTATGATCGGTTTAAAATGTTACTGACAAATTTTTCGCCAAATATTCCATTCAAGCACCATGTTGGATTTTCCTATAGGACAAAAACAAGTATTTTAAACAGCTGTGCCCCATATTCATGCTCTTTCTTGTCTTAAAGACAGAATGCTTTAATCAATTGCCTGTATCCCTTTTGTGTGTTAACACCAATCTTTGTGAACTTTTTTGTTTTCTTACTGTTAATTTGCCTACTTTTGTCCTACACACACACACGCGTGCATTTTTGTGTGCAAGACAAAGAGCAAATTAACACACATGATAAAAATATAGTTTTTATATAAAATTATTTTAAAAATATACTTTTTAGGTGTGTTATATTTATGGGTTAAATTACTCAATATCAGGGATAGAGCATATCTAAATATGAAAGTGGACATTGAGGCCACCACCTATGGTGACAATGTGTTTCATGCTTAAACACAATCATCAGGCCATCTTATTGGCCTGACGATTGCATTGGTTTTGACCTCAATGTATACTTTCATATATATATATAACCCTTGCCCTGTCTTTTTGTTTCTTTTGTTATTGTTTATTGCAGATTTGTTTATTTGACCAATTACTCTACAAGAAGAATGAAGTTTCTATTTTTAAATTTCAAAATTCTGTAAAATTTGATCATTGGGAAGAGAAACGTATTTTTCAATATTCTTCATCTTTTTTTTTTCAACTTTCAATTATCTTCTTATATTGCTTTTTTTATCCCTTCTTTTTAGTGCTTCTTCCTTCATCTTTTTCCTTTCATCTGCCTTCTCTCATCCTTCTTTCTTTCATTTTTGTTCTCTCACTCAATTCCATATTTTCCTTTCTTTCTTTTTCTTCTTCTACTAATACTACTAGTGTGCCAGTGCTCTGATGATCTTTCATAAGACTTTGAAAAGTTTCACTACTTTTTAGTGCCTCAAACTGTAAGCAATTATTCAAAATAATAATGAAAACAAAAGAAAAGAAACATCTCCAGACTTTTTTTTTTGCTTATATTTTTCCTATGCTGGTAGATTGTATTTTTTCTTTATGATGGATTGAACTATCAAGGAAATTATTTTTCTTTTTCACCTCTTCTTCATCTTCTTCTCATTGACTTTCAGATAGACACATTTTTCATTTGTTTCCTTTTTCTCTCATTCTAAATGGATTAACTTATCGCTCATGGCAGATGTTTCTTTCTGCTGCTTTGGAATAATGAAGATATTGCAACCCCCCCATTACATTTCACTTGTGTGTTTTTTTTCTTCTAAATTGTATTTCATGCTAATTCTGGTACACATGTTCTTTGTTCATTTGACTTTTCTTTACATTGTCCAGTTGTTCCTTTTCTTGGTTCTGAAATATTTTGGCAGACAGAAAGAAAAAGAAAACATTCAAGATTTAATTCTTTAAACACTTACAGATCATGTTTTTTGTGTCCATAAGAGATGTTTGGAATTATTGTTCACCATACAAAACTAAATCAATATCTGAAAAAAAAAAAGCTTTTCTAAATGTCATTTATCAAAGTAAATCTGTAAACTGATCGCTAGTTTTTCACTTATTTCTCAGTTTTAAAGTTTCTACTTTGATTTTAGAAATATACAAAATATTAATGTCTAATATTTAAAATTCTAACATCCTTTAGATAACTGTGTAGAGAGAGCAAACATGATTAAGCAGAATTAATGAAATTCTCATTAATAATCATAAGAATAAAAGGAGAAAGAAAAACTTAAATAATAGAAGACAAGACAATGTAATGCAAGATAAGGAAAGGCAAAGCAAAGCAACTATACGACAGTAACATACTAAAAGTTTATAGAATAGAAATTGTGTTCACATGCAGGAGTATAATGACGTTATTAGTCACCTTTCAAGTTCTTAATAATTTTTACCTCTACTAAGATAACCTTGTGGCTGTCTAACATTCACCTCACAGTTAAACCTAGAACACTAACCATCAATTAAAGTTACACCACTACTAACCATGGGTATATCAGATCCAATTTTGAAAATATCAAAAAATTATTAAATATAAATCTTTATTTGAAATATTTTACATGCAGGCTCTTCAAACTTTGCACTTTGAGTTAACATTAATAGGAACTGAAAAACATTATTTAGGTAAGAATATCAGGTACTGAAAACTGTAATTAAAATTATGAAAATTTGCACTGGGTAATATATACCTATGGTTAATGTTCTAGGGTTAATTGGGGCATTTCAATATGTAGTTTTTACATCGATTTCATTGACAGATAAATTGAATAGATAATTACATTATAGTCCTTACAGATGAGAGATGTGCTTTGAGTGAGAAAGTTTCATTAGAGTCTTATATATATAAGACTTTTCTTGGTCTCAAGAAGAGTCAACAGATTACTGATTGGTCATTTACCCATTTCTATGTCATAAATTCTTTTGGTGACATTGAAATTCTTATGGTGATGTAGAAATCATAATCAATGATGACTATAATATTATTTGTTTAGTTTAATATTCTGGGACTATTTGAATATAAGAAAGAGAATACAGAATAACAGAAAATTTTAATATTTTATATGTACAATGAAATTGTAAAATTAAGTAAATACTGATGTCACCTTTTAGCAGTATGTAGAAACTAGTTCAACATTAATAATTAAACAAAAAAGCATTTTTTCAAACAACTCGTCGACTTCATCCCTAATATGATTTGCATGGAAATAATAATGATGATAGTTATCTATGACTAAAATTTTCCCAAAGAAAATAGTAAATAAAGAAAATGCAATTTCTAGAACTATAGAAAGACACTTCCAAAACAAAATTATCTAATGTGTTTTGAAAAACATTTTTTGTTAAATAAAATATTTTTAATACAAGAATTTCCTTCAGCTTTATTTGTTCATATTTGTTCATATAAAGAAAGAGAGAAGCCCTTTTGAATCATATCTTCCTAAAAATTTTGGGTATAAATATTGTAATAAATGCATCATTTCTTTTATCTAAATTGAATATTAACCTTGGAGAAGGTCTTTTGAACTATTCCTCTTTTTCTTCAGTGCCCTCTTTTTCTCCTCATTATAAAAACAGTCATCCATTTTTCAAAAACGCATCTACATACCTGCATTCAACAATGTAATCTTATTTTTTATCAACATAACATTTTCAACTTTTGCATAACTGCCATATGCTGCAGCCAGAAGTTACAAGAAGTTTTTGGCCTGTTGCTCACAGAATTTCCCTTCAGTTGTAGAACTTTGATGAGCAGACTTCCAATATCAGCATATTGAAAACAGTATAGTATAATAAAAATCATCTATGTTGTTCTCTTCTCTCAACACAATTTGCAATAAAAACAGATGTTCAAGATACTGTGTGCAGCAAAACTTTTTTATGGCATCAAATGTAATAAAAGATTTATATTTGGGCCATGTGCCAAATGTAAACTTACCTTCTGCCATAGAGGGAGAAAGAAAGATATACATTTTAGTTGACTGTGGATGCTAAAGCTTGCTTTTTTTTATTATCATTATTATTATTATTATTATTATTATTATTATTGTTTGGAATGGATAGAGATGGAACAAGAGAACAAATAATCTTTGTTAAAGAAGAGAAAAGTTTTTCCTATTTTAAATTGTCTGACTGCATGTAGTTGTATGGATTATAGCTCAATTACTGCACTAGTGTTCAGAATACAGAGGAAAATGATCCCAAGTAAAGATATTTGTGTTATATATATATTCTCTTGTCAAATATGCACAAGCACTTGATACATACTGAATTATACACTCTGCTGTTTTGTTCCTTTGATCTCAAAATCGATAACTCTCTTTATTCAAGCTACATCACTGAAAAATTATTTACCTTTTAGCAAACAAATATAATTGTTTTTAAAATTTTAAGGCATAATTGAGGAATTCAGAGATAAAATTATTGAAAATTGTCCTCAGAAAATGGCAGTGTTACGAGTTCTATTCATCTTCTTTTTAGCTTAATAGATGTTAAATGAACCAAAGGTTAGATGTTTACATTTAGTCAAATAAGAATATTATTTGGATCTTTCAAGGAAATTAATTTCTACTTACAAAAGTCATTTTGAAGGTTTTGCCTTATCTGTGCCAAAGTTTTAATCAAGATCTATTTCTCAGTATTTGTCTATATTTCTGAGACATTATTCAGACTATTGTTCTCCCTCTTTTGTCACTCTCAGCAATACAGTTTCTACAGAATCACAAAGAAGTGTAGAAAACAAACCAATTGAGGACTTTCAAAAACTGCAATAACTAAAATGGATATTCACATGTTAGTTGTATGTGTAAATAGATACATGAAGAGTTGACAAAAAGGATTCCCAAAAGAAGAACATGAAGTTTTTTTTAATTTCCTTTTGGAAATTGGGTCAAACCAATACATTTTTAGCACCTTTTTGTGTGTATTTGGGTTGGTTTGGTTTATTTTGTTTAACAGCATATCAACCTCAGTGGGTTATTTAATGCTGACAACATTTTCAGGATAGATTCGTGTGAATAGAATATGTAATCTTTGATTTAGATTGGTTTGGTTTTATTTTGTTTTACAGCATATCAACCTCAATGGATTATTTAATGCTGACAAAAATTTTTATTGCTGGTAATAGTTTGTTTTGTCAAATATCTATTTCTGGTAATATATTTCCTTCAAATTTGTATTGCTGGTAATAATTTTTTCAAAAAAGTATTGCTAGTAATAGTTAACTATTTGCTCATAGCTGGGACCCTAACAGGTGCTACCACCCCGGGTCAGGGTGAACCTGGGAACACAAGCAATTAAGAGGTGGTTCCATGCTCCTCAAAACCTCCTGATCAGAGGCCTTGCTGCTGGATGTAGTTTAACATCTTACCCAGGACACAGATGTAGTTTAATGTCTTACCCAGGATGCAGATGTAGTTTAACATCTTACCCAGGACACCTTTTGTGTAAGTGTCTGTGTATATATATATATATATATATATATATATATATATATATATATATATATAATGAGAGAGTGGTTTAATAGTTATGGTACATCAGTGCAAGGCCAAATGTAGAAAAGAAAGATTGCATTGCACTGATCTTGTTCAAGTGGTTCTGCTTACTTTGATAATCAAGATAAGGCAGCAAATATTTTCTGCCATAGACAGCTGAGCCATTAAATTGAAATGAAGGAAATTAACATTATGGGTTAAAAACTCTGGCTGTTACATGGACTTGAACCACCAACAAATTAAGCTTGTGAGAAATATATAAATGAATCAACCAATAGGAATCTCATATTTCATATAGACATGAGTTGATTGCTTAAAGTGAAAAATGGCCGTTCAGTGTTGATTTCTCAGTTCCCACTGTTTATATATGCACTATCTATAATTTTAAGAATTGTTCTCTCATAAATATAGTATATTATAATATATAAAATGTATGTATAAGTGTTTCATAAAAATATTCAACTGATACCTTAGGTGAAGTATTTTTTACATTCTTAGCTAATCTTAACAATTACCTGAAATTCATGCCTTTTGAAGTTAAAACTGTTTTTTAAAAAATTTGAAGAATTCATTCCATCAAGATAAAACTGCACAGTTGATTAAATGTCATAAAGTAAAGCCAAAGTGTCTTGAATCTTTTTGACAGTTCTTCTTCTCAGATGTCACCAACAGTTGGAGATCAATTATTTTATCTCATGTCACCATTGGAAATTCTTTTCTGTAATTTTTCTGTTGGATTAAACAAGATTGTCTATTATTCAATTGCTTAAAGTTTTTACATGCCTCATGAATCAGTTAGTTTTTAAACTATTTCTCAATGGGGCGAGGGTACAACACTTTATTATTGCAATGAAAATGAGAGTATGAAAACAATGTAATTGAGATACAAAGATAAAGGTGAAAAAATATAATTAGCATAAAGCAGGAATTCAAAAAAATGAAAAAAAAATATTTTAAAAAATAGATGAGTGATTATTATTCTGCCCTCCTCTCCAAGGCAAAACTGAAGAATGAAAATACTTGTTAGCAATGATAAAATACAAGGATAATACCAAAGCCAGTTATAATGTATATCTCAAAGGCAAACAGCATTTAGATTCAAAATTCATTCCTTGAGGGAAAGCTATAGGGAGATAACATGTATTATTTCAAGTACTTTCAAATGGAAATCTTAATAATCCTTTCATATCATTCAAACAGAGAACATGTTTTTGTTGTAGTTGGAAAAACACTGAGAATAACTGAATAACTGTTAAGCATTTACAGAACCAGACATATTGATGTATTAGGCAAATTCTTTAATTACCTTTTATCAAGATTAGTCAGTACATTTTGATTTACACTTACATCTAACTTTTAACAGGCCCTACCAATAATATTTTAAACAGCAAATAACTGAAGTAATATGATACAGAGATACCACATTATTACAAATTGATTGTAACATCAGTTGGGCAGTAGAGACAATATGGAAATTTATAGATAAATATTTGCCTTGCAAATCTTGTGCTAACATCACCAATGCACAGTATATGAGAATACAAGGGAGATTTTCATGTTTTCTTGGTCGTGGTTCTTGCTTATGAAAAGTAAATTGCATTTAAGAAATTTTGATATTTTAAATAATCTTTTTCTCATAGTTGGAGAATTGTATGAATATACATCTCCTGAGAGGAAAGAAGGGATTTTAAGAATAATGATTTTCATGCAATAACATTAGAAAGACTGAAGTGTTTCTCATTATTAAATAACTATGAAAAAGAACACATAAAGAACTATGAAAAAGACACATAAACAACTTTCTTACAAAGTCAACAGAAGCTGGTTTTTGTAGATGCAATACAATATGAAGATAGGCCAGTAACTGAAGTTTTGCTTGACACTGTAAGATTAAAGATTATCTCTGAACCAAAGATGATAATCAGGATTTAGAATTGTTAAGATCCACTTTTCAATCAGAATCTTGAGACACCAATGTCAGCAATTCCTTTAGTTAACAATTACAACTCAGAACCATTAATAGAGAAAGATATTGATGCTTATGATAAATTAAAAGATCATTGTTGGTTTTTGGTTAGACCTTTCTTTGTAGCTTGTTTTTTGATCATCAGAACATTTTAGGTCTTGTATGACTGCTAAAGTTATATAAAGTAAGAACAGTTTACAATGAGACCTGAATGCATATCCAGTCAATCTTCATGGATAACATTTTAATCAATTCAACTATGGAAGTCTGTGGCTGGAAAAGCATGAACCTAGAGTCATATTGCCACCAATCTACTCTTAACTTTTATACCAAATTTATTTGTTTAGACTAATAATAATTTTAAATTAATTGAATTTTAAAATAGACAATTTTCATTGTTAGTTCTTGGATTATCTTCATCTCATTTCTATTGTAATTGCAGTAAAATGAAAAAAAAACTGGTTAAATATTGATAATGAGAATGCTTCATTTTGGATTCCAGATAATTGGTGCTTGGTTCAAAGATTCTTTAAAAGTCATTTCTCTTGTTAAATCTGAAATATTTTATATTTGAGGCTGATTAAGCATCCTTAATTGAAAGGAAAATTCCAGATTTGACAAGCAAAAAGATGGGTTTCTTTAGCTAAGGATAATACTTAAAATTGCAAAATTTTACACAACAATTTGTTTCTTTTGTCGGAGTTAACTTCTCCTTTAGTTCATTAACCCTTTCACCAGGGGTCTCTCTTCCCTGGCTATAAATAGTCGCTGACCCTTCACCTCTTTCTCTCTTTTTCCTCAGGCTTTCAGCCTTACCACCTCGCAAATGTAAACACACAGAGATAGCGTTTCCCAAATGCTGGGAACACGCTAAGCACAATACACGTAGGTACGAACACACACACACACACACACATATATAATATTCACACACACACACACACACACTCTGTCCTTTGTAACTGTTCCATGTAACTTGTTATTAATACATATATTTGTATACATATATTTATCGGTCTTGTGTTTGTTTTTCTTTGCCTTCTTTGGACTTAATTAAAGTCCAATTTTCTCATGTAGTTGGACCAGCTAGCAGGAAAATCTTAACCCCACATGTGTTCTTCTACTTTTATCAACAACATCACAGCCACGGTCCACTACACTTTCTTCATGGGCAATTATTGTTGTTGCTAAGTTATAATTCTACCAGATTTTCAATTGAATTTATTAGATTGAATGTAATAACATTTTTCTCTTATTCCAAAATATGAGTAAGGTTTCAGTGAATATTAAGAACTTTAAACATCTTGGATGGTATCTTCTAGATTATAGTACAGTGTGCAAATGTTTTGAAGACATTTTTGGTCTGCATTTGGCTGTGTCAGCTAATTTGCTGCTCTGCTCTCTGTGTGAGTGAAGTTATTCAGCTGGGTCATATGTTCCCAGTATTCTAATTTTCTTATCTCTTATCAAAATTTAAAAGCTAAAATTTCCTTTGGTTACTAATAGATTGCAATTTCCAGTTTCTTGGCGGCTCCCTCTAATATGTTTTGCGCATCATACACATTAAAAAGAAGAAAGTTGCTGATTCATTTCTGTTTGCAACTCATTTGCCAGGAGCAACTATAAAAGGCCGACATGATCTTAATGAGAACCAACACATTGCAAAGTTTCATACATAATACAAAACATTTTACAAAAACAAAGACAAAAAAAGAACTGTTACTTCATACACTGAAACCCAGCAACACTGTAGCACTTTGATATTAATGAGAAAATGCAATTTGATGGATCATTGAAAACGTTCTAATAACCTAAATATAAAAATTGAAGGTAAAAATATGACAACTGAGATGACAATAACAAGACCACAAATCAGCATATGAAAACATTTTGCTATAATTGAATCATGAGTAGAACAAGTGATTCTAACATGAACAGTAAAGCAAAAAACTTAAGAGACTGGCAGAGATTGAATAGATATGAATTTTTCTTGAAATGAAGATAACAGTGTCACTATAACTTAAGTATTAAAGATGGTTACCATGGAGATGACAGTTGCTATAGAACAAGAATGATGGTTATTGAACAGTTATTATAATGAAATAATGCATCAAAGCTCAATAATAATGATAATAATAATTTCAAAAGAAATAATGATAATAATAATTTCAAAAGGAAACAGTTCTGTATTGTATAGACAAGTAAAATATTTTTCTGATGAAAATAAGCTTTAACAAATTATCAAAAGATGGCAGAAAAGTTTTCTTGTTTCATGTTAATTTGCCTTCAGACATGAAATTTCAAAGCTGGAATTTCCAATTTTGCTTCTAGTCTTTTGTTCAAGAAAAATTATGATTGAACGTGCACAGCATCTTAGATTTTTTTGTTGTCCCAGCTATTCTTTTTTATTAAATATAACCATTGCTTCTTGAGTGCCTACCATTGTGAAATGATTAAATTTTTTTTCTTGCTAACCAATTTTCTTGTACATTAAATTTAAACCTTAATAACAATCCTGCTCCTGAGGCCTTGCAATATGCTAAGTTATATTTTGAATTTATTTTAAATTTTTGACTGGTGTAATGATTTTTTTCATGTCAAAAGAGAAAAACCAGAAATTGAATCTCTTATACATAACATTATATTTTATTCAACATTGAACTTTGTTAATTACTGTTACCAAATGTGTATTTTTTTTTTGGTGGGGGGGGATACATCTGAATTTGGAACTTGCATTCTTGTGTTTGATGCCTGAAAAAGACTATCCATCTCCTCTCTTGGAGTGGGGTGTTTATATATCTATCTAGAATATGTTACTTCCCTATGCTTGCATCTATGGTGCAGTAGGGTTGATTACATGGATCGGCACTCCATGGCTTAGTTATTTCAAGTCAACTCTACCTGGCTTTTCTGATGTCACACTGCGATGGTCTGAGGTAAGCCACATACTACACGAGTATTTATTTAATGTTAATATTTCATGTTCAGATCATTATTCTATAATCACCAGTCACCCTGTCAGCTGGGGCTTCAGAATACACCAAATGCACCTCTGCAGAGGGGTAAGACCCCACCAAATGTGGCTACCTGTTTGCCATGGGTGGTGACCCATAATATTTGGGAATAGGATCCTGGTGGTTGATGACTTCAGAAGTCAGGGTTAGATACTTCTGTTTCGCAACACACCACTTTGGCCCTTACTTGGGCTAGGTAGACAGTTGAAGAGGCTTGATCCGATCAATCAGTTGGTCATAACAAGCCCTAGTGTCTATAACTATATCAATTTATGGAGTACTTTATAACTAAATACTATACTGCAAATATAGACTGGCATAGAATACCATCCATATCCAATTTATAGGCATTTGAAGGTGATGGCTGAGAGTCAGTCAGTTTGAAAAGATCTAGATTTAGACATGGCTGTAAACATACAAGGTTATCCACATTTTTGGGAAATGCAACAAATGGTTTAACAGGTGCTCAGAGTATATCTCGAATACAAGTATACTGGTTTATGTAGCCCTGACCTGTCAAGGCAACTGGTTTTTCCTTTTGACAGTCCCAGTGTCAGGCTCTGAGGTGATGGAGAGCACAGGCAGTAAATCTTAATACACAAAAATTATGAATGATCAAAATAAAAAGCCCAAAAGATGTCTTTCAGACTGATTCTGAAAAAGAAATTAATACGTGTTATAGACAAGCATGTGGTTGCAATAAAGAAATACGACAACAGCAGAAATAGATTTACATGATTTATTTCAATAGAAACGTGTGGTTTTGGGACAGCTACCTTGTGGTATAGTTCATAAGCCGGCTGCCGATCTGGGTTGATCTCTCATAGTAGTTCTCACTGGTTGGCGTGGTGCTTCTCCTGCTGACTGCTGTGGACTGCTCAGACTGACGATGACAGATCTCTTCCCTTGCCTCCTGTTGACTGCCAGTACTTCCCTGTGTGACCCCTTTTATGGCATTTTTTATGGCTTAACAGGCTCGAAAAATGACACGAGTATAATTAGGAGGGAAGCATTTTTATTGGTCGAAAAATAGAAACACTTTAAAATATTATTTTATTTTTCAACCAGAACTTGTGCGTCGGGCCTCTGCACAAACGACGATAATGGTCATTTTGTAACAGGGCCTTGTCCTGTTCACATCCAACACTCGCTCTTGAGTATGTTAGTTTATTTACCTGCAAATCAGCCAAGATATATCTTATTTTATTTTATAACATACAGAATTTCCAAGATTTTTTGTGCTCGCATCCCTAGAAGAAATTCCACTGGCAGAACTTTCCCTTTCTTGACTGAAAAGGTATTATCCAGTAGGCTTAATCCTAAAACAATTAGAAAGTTAAGAGATGGTAATTTGCTGGTTGAGATGGAATATAGGAAGCATGCAGAAAATATAATAAAGATGAAGACCTTTTGTAATATCAAAATTAAAATTTTCCCTCACACAAGACTGAATACTTCTATGCAAGTCATTAGAAGTAAAGAGTAAGGAAATTACATCTGCCTTAGGAAGCCAAGGGGTCAGTGATTACCACAGAATCTCAATTAAAAGAACAGGGGAAACTAGTATGACTGACACATATATCCTTAACTTTGGTATGCCTGAAACCCCCTCCCCCAATGAAAAGAGGGTATAATATTGAGCCAGTGGAACAATATATCCCTGCTTCACTAAGTTGCCAAAACTTTGAACATCATAGGGATTATTGCAGGAGTCACCCAACATATGGAAAATGTGCAGAAAATGGATTCAGACCTTTTTGAAGAAGAATGGCATGATGAAATAAGATGTGCTAAGTGCCATGAAAGCCGTTCCAACATACTCAAGAACATTCAATTTCTGGAAAAAGGAAAGGGAGATTGTTGAAGCAAAATATAAAAGAAACATCTCATTGTCAAAAGCAAGACATATAGTAGAAGGTTACATGAAAGGCCCTTCCTACGCAAAAATAACAAAAAATAAGACTACAAATAATGTTTATCAGCCTGACAATTACAGAGCCCTCATTGAGAAGCTTGTACACTTGGGACCAAATGATTGACCCAAATTTCAAACTTAGCTAAAAAGTCTATATTCCATGGGAATTGAGCAGGCTGAACTGCAAAAGAAGGACAATGAAAAACCTGAAATAATAAATATAGAAAAAACAAATAGCAAAACGACAACTCAAAGACAAGCCACTCCTACTAAAAATACCAAATCTCCTAAAGAAAGGTCACTGCCATCTATCCATCCATCAAAACCCAGGTAAGACAGACTGAAAAGCTTATCTCCTAAAAGAACAAAATCAGCCAATCAAAAGCTGGAAATCCACAATGAGCAAATTCCTTTGCAAAACTGATTTGATGAGCTAGAAAAGATGGAGGTGGAAAGCCAGAATTCTCAAATGGCTAAAACCTTGAAAAAGAAAACCTGGTGAAAAAGAAATCAAAACCACATAAGCTAAAGGCTGATAACATTTAAACAGTCATACATAAGATTATTCAATGGAACTGCCATAGAATAAAGGCAAATATAAATGAACTGTTTCTGTTAATAACAGACCTGTCACCAGCAGTTGTTTGCTTTCAAGAAACATTCCTTAAGCAAGGTGACAAAGTGAATATAAAAGAATACCAGCAATACAACCATACATGTGACACTGGGCTTCATGCTTCTGGTGGTACATCTATCCTAGTTAGGAATGATGTACCCTAAAGTAAAATAACTACAGGCAACTTCTGTTAAAGTGACCCTACATAGGTTAATAAACAACTGCTCAGTATATCTCCCACTGAATGAACCAATAAATGAAATTAAATTATAAGGCAACTCTCTACACCCTTTATGATACTAGGGGACTTTGTCACAGCACATTATGGAAGGACATTAGAAACAATTATTAAAAAAATAATGATTTACTTATTTATAATGATAAAACTTTGACTTACATAAATCCATTTACTAGCAGCTACTGTGCAATAGATTTATCCATATATAATCCATAAATCTATATGGATTTCTCTTGGAAGGTTTTGGTGGATATATGCGGTAGTGATCATTTGCCAATTTTTCTGAAAAATTCAGAACATAATGATAAAAATACTCTCCACTGGAAATTAGGCAGATTGAACGAGGACAAATTTAAAAAACCAATGTTCTCATAAACTAACTGAAGGAAAATGAATAAAGGACTTAAAACAGTTTATGGAAAACCTTATATGGAAAAAAAGAAGACAATTGGAAAATATATTTCTTAGTCATTGCCAACATGTTTCATCACTCCAACTTTATCAAGGCAAGTTTAAAAACAAAATGGTTTTTACTTATTAAATTCAAAATATTAAAAAAGGGAACGCTCCTGTGTAAGCCTCCTTCTGGATATTGGTAACTTATTTTTTGCTAAGAATTTGTTTTAATTTTCCATGTTGACATATTATTAAATTTCTCAGAATAATTCTGAAGTCAATTTGGATAAAAAGAATACAATTGGAAAATATATTACTTAGTCATTACCGACACATTTCATTGATCTGATTTTATTAAGGCAAGTTCAAAGGTGAAATGTTTTTTTAGTTACATTAAATTCAAAATATTAAAACTTGCCTTGATAAAGTCGGATTGATGCTGTCGGAACTGCAAGATCAAGAAGAAGAGGTTTCTCAAGGAAGCCATCTTTCAGTGATGCTTTTTTGCGTAAAAATTAACTCCTTATTTAAAATCCTAAGCCCAGTAGTGAGAGGTTTGCTATATGTTGATGATTTTCTAATTATGTACAGATCTCAACATATGAATACCAATGAAAGACAACTCTAATAATGTCTCAATAAAATACACAAATGGGCCAGTGAAACATTTACATTTTCCTAAACAAAAACCAAATGCTTAGATTTCTGCAAATTAAGAAAATTGCACAATGACACATGTTTAAAATTAGACAGAGCAGAAATCACAGTAGTGGAACAACACAAGTTTCTAGTCATTGATAAAAAAAATAATGTTCATTCCCAGCTAAAATATTTGAAAACAAGATGTAGCAAAGCCTTACATCTTCTGTGTGTAGTGGCCTGTACTGAATGAGGAGCAGATCAACTAACATTAATCAAATTATACAGGTTACTCAATAATGGATTATGCTGGATTAGAAAGTCGTACCTAAAATTTCTCAATGCAAGCTATCATCAAGGCCTCAGACTGATCCTCAGGGCTTTCAAAATATCCTCAGTGGAGAGCTTGTACACAGAAGCTAATGAAGCACCTTCACATTTATAGCACACTAAGCTGGCACTACAGTACTATGTAAAAATAAAATCATGCCCAATTATCAACAGTAGCTTTGAACCAAATCATTGTGATCTATTCTGACCAAAAGATAAAATATTATACAACACTATGGACTCAGAATAAAATCCATTGCTGAAGAGTTTGGTACCGTCAGTCTCAAATATAAAAGAAACAACTGCAGCCAGTATTTTACATTGGACTATAAAGCAACAAGAAGTTTTTCTAGAATTACATCATCTCTCCAAACAAAAAACACATCCACTCACATTCCAGGATAAGTTTCAGGGCATATTGGCAAACTTCCCTCACCAAACACCCATCTGTATAGATGCGTCAAAATGTGAGGACAAGATAGGATGTGCAGCAGTGAGCCAAAATATTACCTAAAAAAGGTGCCCCCTCAAAGGGAAGCTCTATTTTCACTGCAGAGTTTTATGCAATTGAGCTAGCGCTCAACATTATCTTTTTCAGACACACTATCTGTTCTATTGGCTTTGAAGGAAAAAAAAAAAACAAACCACTAATTATGAAAATATTATGCAAAATAAGCATTATTATTAACAAGCATAATGACATCAATCTATGCTGGATTCCTAGTCACACAGGAGTTAAAGATAATAATGAAGCAGATCTCGCAGCCAAGTCAGTATTAGATATGAATTTGGATACAAGGACCAAAATCCCGTACACAGATTTTAAGGAGGTTATTATTAAATACATTCAAAAGGAATCTCAGTGGTAGTAGGACAATAACCCATAAAATAAACTCTTTGCTATCCAGCCCAAACTAGGAAAATAGGATGTCAGCTCCCATAAAATCTTGCAAAGAAGAAGTGGTATTGGTCTGCATACGCATTGACCATATGAGAATAACCCACTCATACTTACTAAAAAAAAAAAGATCAACCAGTACACCAAGAATGTAACACAGCATATACTATTAAACATCTATTAACCGAGAGCTCAGGTCTCACTCTCTCAAGACAAAAATCTTATAATATAAACACTATGTATGAGAAGTTTGAGAAATTAAAAGTAGATGATATAATAATATTTCTCAAAATAGTAGAACCAAAAATTATATACCAAATGTGAATGTCAAATCAGTTTCTCTACAAACTGTGTATCTGAAAAGAATACATCAGAAATTAGACTCAACAACAACCGTCTTTATAAAAGTGTATCAATGAAACTGGATCAACAAACTGTTTCCGTACAAAGAATATATGAATCTATTGTAAACATCTTGTTGGCATTAAATGACCCATTGAGGTTGACATGCTGTCAAACCAAAACCCAGTCACATAATCAACAGTCAGCAGCAGCAGCAGGAATAAAATAAGCCTCTGTCAACATTTATAATTGAGCTTTGCAATGTCCTTTGTTAGGCAAATGCTCTTGGCACAAAGGTTTTCTGAGGAAAGGGAATGAAAGATCAAATCTCAGCAGTTTTATTTTTTTTATTTATGATCCAGTTTGCTTGATAAAGAGCAATAGAATAGTTTTGTTAATCACTGTTAGATTGCACAGTACTACAATGTTTAGTTTTTGACATATGAATAGTTTCATTGGCTCTTCTACTTTGGTGGCCTTGTGCCAGACTTTGTTTAATTGCATGTTCAGTGTACAGTTAAGCCAAATAGAGTTGAGCAATTGCACATTGATGTCCATTACTGCTATAGTGAGTTTGAGCCTTAGTATATGCTTACATTTGCAGCCTTGTACCAGACTTACTTTTATAGCCATATGAAGTACAATGGAAAAGCTCTTCAAATGTAGGATCCTCATAGAGAAACACCTTCAACATCAGAGGGACATGTTCCACAACTTTGTCAATTTCAAGAAAGCATTTGATCGTGTATGGCATGACGGTCTTTGACAAATCCTTAGGAAATTCAATGTAGATAATGGAATTATCCAAATCATCCAGGCACTATATAAAGATGCCATCAACCCAGTTTTTCTGAGAAAACAAATGTGAATATTCTTCCTCACAAGTGTTGGTGTGAGGCAGGGATACATACTTTCACCCACATTGTTCAACCTATTTCTAGAGAGAATCATGCAAGAAACCCTGAATGACCAGGATCTTTCAATCTCTATCGGTGGTAGACCTGTCTGTAATCTATGTTTTGCAGATGACATTGACCTCATAACAGCTAATAATAGCTCCAGGACTTGGCCAACTAACTTGTTGAAAGAGCAGGAAGGTATGGAATGGATGTGAGCTCCGAGAATTCCAATTAAAGGTGGATAGGACAAACAGTAACACATGTGCCAACATTACTGTGAACGGGAATTCACTGGAGGAAATGTCCACTTTTAAATATTTGTGAACAATCTTGTCTAAAGATGATACCTGCAGCTCATAAATCTTCTCATGAATTGCCACAGCAATGCCTAAATTGGCAAGAATATGGAAGAGTAAAATCAGCTTTCAAAGTACAAACTATACAAATCACTGATAGTCTCCATTTTCCTATATGGATGTGAAATGTGGACACTGTTGGTAGAGAAAGAAGGATTCAAGCATTTTTCCTGAAATGCTTGAGAGAACTACCTGGCATCTTCTGTTGGGAATATAAAACCAATGAGTTTGTGTAGAAAATGGTTGAAAGTTTTGTGGGCCACCATGAACATCTTTTCACCACTGTCAAACAGAGAAAAACAGCATGGTTTGGACATGTTACAAGGCATGACTGCCTGTGCAAGAGCATCATGCAAGGCATTGTTGAAGTCGGATGTAGGAGAGGACACCAACCCAAAAACTGGTTGGACAAGGTTAAACAATGGACAAGTATGATTATACCAGAATTGCTGATGGCTGCCATTGGAGAGATTCAATATGGCTTCTGCATTCAGATTCAATTACAAAAGTCAAGAAGAAGATGATGATGATGATGACCAGACTTGTCTTTGTTTTAATCATTGCTTATTTGAGAAGTTTTTAGAAAAGATTGTTTTGTTTTAACAATGATGAATGTTAGGCTTTTGTTTGGATTCCTGATGTTTAATATTTTTTTCCATTTTATAAATTAGTAAATTTTTTTTTTTTTTAATTGAAACAGTTTTCTGAAAAAATGTCTACTTATCATTTTCAGGTGTTTATCACAAGCCCCAAAAAGTTAGAGCAATTTTACTTTGTGTGTCTATTGAAAGTATATCAGATAATAGAATTTGCCAAGTTTTATGGCTACAAGGAAATTGGGTAGATTATTAATAGACAACAGAATGTATAACACAGAAATTCAAAGCTGTATAGGAATAGAGAACAATGCCTTCCAAAAACTAATCAAAGTATTAAAACAAAATAAAATATTGTTAGAAACACAATGAAAAGTGCAATATTTCTATGTAAAATCTAATCTCCTATATAACAGTGAATTCTGGACAGTTTCCTCACATATGAAGAAACTTGAAGCAAAAGAAATATGGTTCTACCAGCCAGCGTGAAAAATACCATAGATAGAGAATGTAAAAGTTTTAAGGAGAAATGGAACTCCAAGGAAACTTATACTTACAAAAGAAAGAGTTGAAATTTCTGGCTCCAAGGAAAGTGGACCTGTAAAATTTAACACAACACGAAGCATACTGAAAATAAGAAAAACAAGTGGAAACCATGAGTAAATGACTTGACAAGTTTGAGTGAATGGTTGGCAGAACAAGAGCTACAAAAATAGAGATAGTCAAGGAACAAGAGTTATTTAGATCAACAGAAAGTGGACTTTGTGGAGAGTAGTGAAAAGAAATTGTTTACAAAAGAAGAATTTTCCTGATTTTTCATGTGTATGTATATATATATATATATATATATATATATATACATACACATACAATCAGATGTTCTGTTGAAGATGATTCATAATTTTGCTGTAAAATCCTTGATTATTTTGGGGGTCTAAAGAACAACTTTTAATTTTGAAAACTTGAAACTTCCAGTGTTCATAAAAAAAGAGTTTTAGAATGGCGCCAAACAGATATGAAGAGCTTTGGCTTGAATTCTTTCATACGATACATATTTATTGTGTTTTAACATTACAGCTTTTTTCATTCTTAAGTGCATATATCATTATTACCATCTCTGTATAAAAAGGAGAATATCATTGAACTTTGGTTGAATTAGACTAAAAAAGATTAATTAATTTTCAGTTTTTTACCAGAAAAGATTACTTAAATATTTAAATTTTTTGATCATATTGAATTTTCTTTAAGAATTTTTTAGTCATTCATTTCAAAATTTGTGCAGCCTTAGAGAAAATCTTGTGGTCACTCTTTTCTTTGAATATTTCATACTTTTCAAAATAAAATCCTTGTTAGATGTTCACATGTTCATCTTTTCATATGTTGTGCATCATTTTATTTCAGGCAAGACATGAGATAGTTGTGGCACTGAACAGAGAATGTGCTTATTTTAGTGTGCTATATTGTATTTTAACAGAGTATGAGACATGATTAATTTTTAAGATCAATTACAAAAATTAAGAATATTGCTAAGAATGCCAGATAGAATTTTCTGGCCAAATGATTTGGAGTCTTTAACAGTTATAAGGCACACTGAAAATAAGAGAAACAAAAGAAAGCAAAAAGTAACCTGTATAACATTTTTATACAAACAGATGAAGGAAAAAGTATCACATAGTGAGGAGTCATAAAAGGTGCATGTCTTGGAAGACAAGACACTATAGAGAACTATAATCTTTCATGTCATGAACATATGTCACATACACAATCTATTTTGAAGGTATTATTTAGAAGTGTTTTTTATTCTTGTACATGAAAATCATGAAAATCTTTTTTTATTGAGAGGCCTTAGAATGCTAATTCATTGGTAAAATAAGGAATATCCTCATCCATTATTTAGCAACTTAGATTTCATGCCTGATCAAGAAGTCTTGGGTATAAGGATAAACTACATCTAGCAGCAAGGCCTTTGATCAAAAAGGTTTTGAGGAACACAAAACCACCTCTTAATTGCTGTTCTTCCCCAGTTCACCCTAACCAGGGGCTGTAGCAACCCATAGGTTCCCAAATATGGCAAATAGTGATCCCCCCCAAAACAAACACAAAACATTATGATAGTATAAAAATACATTTTTATAATAAAATGACCAGCAATACTTTTTATAGTAAAAATACCAACAAAACATTTTTATCTGTATTTGATTGCAGACAATTGCGCTGAAATTATATTTAGTTGAAGCCATAAAATTGTTCCAAATATTTAGATTTCAGTATTAAATAGCCCACAGATGTTGATATATCATAAAAACAAAATAAAACAACATTAAAAAACACTTTTCAGGACATTATTCCATATAATATCCCACAATTTCTCAAAGAAATCAAACTGTATTCCAAAATATAACTTCAGCAAAACTAGAACATAAAACACACACATGTCACTGCCTCTAGTAATTATGTCCATACAAATATGTATATGCACAAAAGCTGAGTATCATCTACCATGTATTCAATTGTGAAAACAGAATAACATATATCATATTTTTATTACTTCAAAGCTCCCAAGAACATTAAATTTCAGCATTAAATGACCAATAAGGAGTTGATATGCCATTAAACAAACAATAATCAATCCCATCAAGAAGTCACATTGATTTCAGAACTTAATGTTCTATGTGTATGTATATATATATATATGTAAATAGAGAACAATGTGCGTGTTCTTATGAGCCATGATCTTACTTTTTTTTACTGTTTTTAGCTCAAGGAAAGCACAAAGTCATCACTCAGATATACCTCAGGTAGAAAGACGTAGAAAGAAACAAAATTATATTGACTAAGACCAGAATCAAATTATATAAGCTAAATTACTAAGAACAGTTGAGAGAAAGTTTATATTTTGTTGACCAAGTGACAAAAATGGACAAATTGCTCAGGAATCTCATTTGTTCTGATTTTCAAATTAGCAAGATAATAGAATGCTATTTAGAATATTTAATGGAAGACAAATATAAGATTAGAGGAAAGACTATACAGGTTGAGATTGCAAATTAGGACATTGCGTAAAGTGTGACTCAGAGCTGAATGATTTAGCTACAAAATAGAGACTAACAAATAAACACTAATGACTATTTTAGGAAAAGGAATATCTTCAAAACTTGTCTATATTTCTGAGATTGATGTATTGGGATTATTTACATTGTTGCCTCATCTTTCTTGCCATATACACAATGTTTTGGTCATTGTATGCTTCTTCAAGTGATTGGAATTTTGAAATAAAAGGACACATGGTCCAGTGGATAAAAATATTGGTTGAATCCACTGACTTGACCCAAAGAGTTGTGAGTTCAATAACTGGCTTTAGCAGAGGTGAACAAATACTTGGAGATTTAAATTACTAAATGAAGATAACTGATACTGAGGAATATGGAAGAGACATGGCATGTGGAACTGGAACAATCTACTCCAGTGGATTAAATAAAGGGTTCACTTCAAAATTCCAATGACAGGAAGAAGGCTGGAGCATACAACAGCCAAAATGTCATGAATATGGCAACAAAGATGACAACAGTCCGAACAGCGTAAATAGTGTAAATAACTTCAGAACCTTTGCACATTGAGCAATCACCTTGAAGATATCATCCAAGATTTTTAAAGTTATTATTCACTGAAACCTTATTCACATTTTTGAATGATGGAAAAATATTACATTCAATCTAATAAATTCAATTGAAAAATCTGATAAAATTATAACTTAGCAACAACAATTGCCCATGAAGAAAGAAACAAATTTTTGAGAAAAGTTTGCAATTGTAAGCGTTATCTGTCGCTAAAGAACCCCATCTTTTTGCTTTGCAAATCTGGAATTTTCCTTTCACTAAAGGATACTTAATCAGTCTTAAATATAAAATATTTCAGATTTATTCAGGGGAATGACTTTGAACCCCTTGACTACCAAATATATTGGTAAAAACATTTCATTTTCAGACAATTTTTTTAATTTGTTTTTAATATAGTAACTAAGAAACTGAGGCACCTTAATGTACCTGAGCAGTGACTAACACCTTTACCAGATGTATATCTTGAAAACTGGATTCATTTCAAGGTTAAAATGGCATTAAAAAAATCAAGAAGAATGTATAAACACATCTGTAACTGGGTTTTGAACACTGTTTTGGACATTTTTATTCATCCATGTATGAAAAAGGTACTTTTGGTGAAAATGTATATATACCTATATGATGGGGAAGGGGTTAAAGAATTTTTGAACCCAGCACCAATAACCTGGAATCCAAAATGAAGCATTCTCTTATCAAGTTTTAACTGTTTTATTTTTATTTTACTGCATCATTTTTTATCACAATAGCAATGGAATGAAGAAAAGATAATCCAAGAACTATCAATGAAAATGGTCAAATTATTTAAAATTATTATGAGTCTAAACAAATAAATTTGGTATAAAAGTTAAGAGTAGATTGGTGGCAATATGACTCTAGGTTCATGCTTTTCCAGCCACAGACTTCCATAGTTGAATTGATTAAAATGTTATCCATGAAGATTGACTGGATATGCATTCAGGTCTCATTGGAAACTGTTCTTACTTTATATAACTTTAGCAGTTATACAAAACCGAAAATGTTCTGATGATCAAAAAACAAGCTACAAAGAAAGGTCTAACCAAAAACCAACAATGATCTTTGAATTTATCATAAGCACCAATATCTTTCTATATTAATGGTTGTGATTTGTAATTGTAAACTAAAGGAATTGTTGACATTGGTGTCTCAAGATTCTGATTGAAAAGTGGATCTTAACAATTCTAAATCCTGATTGTCATCTTTGGTTCAGAGATAATCTTAGTGTCAAGCAAAACTTTACTTTTGTCTTACTTGTATCAAAATCAAAGTTTTATTAATTTCCCAAGAAAGTTTTTTCTCTGACTTTGATTTTCAAATTTCTTTGTAATTCATAAATAAAAAAAGAAAAAAAAATTATAATCATCATTAATTTTTCATTACTGCTCTCATTGTGAAAGTCTGTCTTTTTCATCATCTATGAATTGTCTTGATTCCAGAGGAAGGTCTTGGACAAAGAGATGGATTATGATTTCTTAAGGAATCCAGTTATTTCACAGAAGATCCAATAATAATAAAAGAAAAATGATTACAAAATGATCATTTCAAAAACACTCTCGAATTAATTTCTACATTTTTTACTATTCTGATAGTGATTGCTTGTCCTGAACTGACATTGAATTGTACAAGATATGTAAAAACCTACAGAATATTTGCCTAAATATTGAAGGTAGATTTTGAGTATCTCTGTGGCAGATCTACCAACTTCAGGCAAAATTTGATGCAAGCATGTTTCTAAATTTTGTCAGTCATTGTAAAAATCATGGAGCCATTCCAACACAGTGCTATAAAAACTTGCATGATAATTGAACTCAAGTAGCACAAACCTGATTGGCAGACTGGCTCAGTAGTTTGTGTGCAGTTGATTGTTAACTGCATGAATATTTTCATTGAATAGTAAGTATAATCACAATACAGACACTCTGGAAACTTTTCAGTAGTACTTTTTGAGTGTGTGTCTGTCTGTGTGTATACTGTATATTTGGGTAGTAAATCTTTTTTGCATGTTTCAACAAATATGATGGATAATGAATATTTAACAAAAGGTATATATATATATATATATATATATATAAAAACATTTTTATGTTTATACATTCTTTTTTTTATAGATACAAATATTTAAGTAAATGCTCTTGTCAGACTTTGTCCATTGCATAATATATATATATATATATATATATATTATTAATAGAAATCTTATAACTATAAGAAACTATACTCACTCGGAAAACCTTTGGTGTATTGATTTGCAAATAAACAAGCCAATACCAAAGGGAAAAAATAGGTATAAAAAAGAAAGAACCAAGAACATGTACGTTAACCGAAATCCAGCATACGAGTTCAAGGGCTAAAGAAAAAAAACCCGATGTAAGTAAGCAAAATAACTAAATAGATTGCTCAATACCCTAAGTAATGCAGACCTAGTTAAAGGCTGGCCTTCCCTGATGATCCACTTAGGTGAAACCTTGGTAGGTTTGTCTGACTCTCTAGGTTTAACTATATATATTAATAGTAGTACTTGTTTGGAAAACCTCGGATAGCTCAACTTGCAGATATGTCAGTACAAATTGCTACCCGAGGAAAAAATTGGAAATAAAAAAAGAACTAAAAGCATCAGAACAAGACAAAACAAATTGCCAAGTGCTTAAAATCCTTAGTCCAAAGAAAAAAAAACACAAACAAGTAGAACGACTAAAACGTAGAGTGCTCAATACACTAAGCAGAGCGATGAACTAGTATATATATATATATATATATATATATATATATATATATACCAATTAATGATAATTCCAAGGAGGACATAAATCCAAAGGGAGCTTAATGTGAGAAACAGAATAATAATAATAAGTACAGACGTTACGTTTGGTTATAATTTATTTCATGAGTATCCAAATATTCATCTCTTCAGATCAAAGTTTCTTTTTTTATTATAAATGGAATCAATTTGTCCAGACAAAAGGAAAAGGGAGAGGAAAAAAGGGAAAAAAATATGTCAAAAGAGGAAGAAATAAAAATAAAAATTTCAATATAAGGTTTAAAAAAAAAGGGAAAGAGAGGGGAAGGAGGGGGAGGGGAGAGAAGGAGAGAGGAAGGGAAAGAAAGGAAAGAAGAATTAAACATGAGCTGATAGGGTGACCTAGAAATAATTTTTTCATTAAGGGTTAAACAAGTTAAAATACATGGTAAGAAAGCGAGTGATCAGACTTACAATAGATACAGTTGTATGCACATTAACATGCATATACAAATTTTCTGCAATATACATATTGACACAATTTGACAAATTATTGTGATTGATGGTTTCAGCCTACTGGTCTCGTTCAGCCATCAATCATGTTAGATTGTGCACATTTTCCAAAAAACTGTAACTACGGTCTGCTCAACATAGTTGCCATATAAAACCTATAGGTTTGCTCTATGGGTGTTGAACAAACACAAATCTGCCTTGCACAGGCATTTTCCACCTGAGCAGATGGGTTTACTGAAAAACAAACAGCCAGCCATTATATATCTATTCACACAAATATGGATAATGGATTGTTGCAGAAATAGATACTCAAATAAGCTGTAAAACATGACAGAAACTCAAAGCAGCTTTAGAAAAATAATTTTAAAGCCATTAAAATTCATAGTGGCAAATTGTAGATGAACACTGACTTTGTTATTATTGGATCAGAAGTCTGTTTTGAATGATGAATAGAATTTTTGGCAGACTAGTTCTTTATTCTCTATTTAACAGCTGCATGGATTTTTCTTTAATAACATTTTTCTTTTTTTTATTCAGATTTCTTTTTGTAGACTGAATAAAAAAAAAAAGAAACCCTGACTGATCAAATCTGATTCACTTGTGAAATTATGGAAATTTCATTTGATGATAAATCAGCTAAAGGCCATTTGTTGTATATTTTTTAGTCTCCCTAGAGAGTCTTTGGAAAATTTAGTGATAACAAAACAATTACTCCTTAAGTCTAGAAGAAATAATTGTTCAAAACATATATGAAAGAAAAAAGGAACAGCTGATAGAGGACTTTATATATATATATATATATATATATATATATATATATATATAATGTGAGCCCTTTAAAAGTATTTCCTCCTATTTATTTCAATGGAGACTATAAGAGATGTGGAAAGTACAATGCCATCTTTGAATGAAGGAGACTTTCAACTATAAAGCACTATTTATGCATCATCACTCACATTGCCTATACATTATGAAAAATTGCTCTTTCACAAGTTGGTAGCTGTGCAAGGTTACCACACATCACTGTTATCACTGATGAAATGTATTCACATGACTTAAACTATGCTTATATCCACTATTTACTCTCCATAAATGTCCAGGGAATGTTGATGAATATTAATGAGTGAGTTTTTTGTCCATATGAAGCAATTAGACAGAGTCCTATCTTTTCCTTGTAAAAGAAATTATGTATTATTGGCTGGAAATTTCAACCATTTACTATTATACAACTAATATCTGTTTTTGATATTGTGGGTCAAAATAATAAAACGGGAGGCATTAGTTTCAGATTTTCCTGTTGGTGGAGACTAGAATATGCTGACTCTATTCTCTACAGACGGGGGGGTAAGTGCCTCTACAAAACGAACCAAGAACAGGTGAGAACTTGCAGACTCGGGCATAGGCAACAGATTTTTAGTTATCGTTTCAATTAGAAAGACAACCAATGTTTGCCTATAGACTCAAGTAGAAACACAACCGATGATTACCTTGAGACTCAAGTCAATTCTGACCAATGTTTTACCTGTCCATAGGCACAAGGAAGAAAAGTCACTACTTATTACTGATGAAGTCTTCTTTAAATAGTCAGATGTCAGTTTACCTGGAAAGAAACAATGCAGTTATTAATATGAGTTGATATTAATGCATGCATAATTTCATGATTGTAGCATCTTGGTCAGCCTATGAACTTTTCACCCCACCCTCATAGGTATTTGAATATGAAAGAATATACAGGCATCTCTCAATTAATGCCTTTTAAGTTAGTATGCTAAATTTTTAAATACCAAAATTCAATTTGTGCATACATAATACTTAATTAATGTGGTAAAACATTGTTCAGTTTAAGCATAGTAATTGAAAAAAATGTTTTTTCTAGTTACTGATGTACTAATTGAGGGATTCTTGTATATAAGATGTTATATTTATCTGATAGATAATTCTGAAAAAGTTATTTGGATAACAGAATCTCTTGATTAATCATCTTATGGGATTATTAATGGATTTAGTTTTATTGCAATCATAAGATTTGGGGTTTTATAGGATCAGACATCTTAGTGGGAGGATTTATTTGTTGAAGAAGGGTAAGTTACTGTTTAAGGGAGATAACTGAGTTGATTTAGTCATTCTTATTTAATTGTTAAAATGAACAATTTCTAACAGATGGATAATTTTATTAATTAGAATGCCTGTATCTTAACAAAACCTCCAGCATTTAAATCACATTAATATTAATGCTGCATCAGGTATATTAGGAGAACCATACTTTGATTAATTAAACTATTTTTCACATCTTTGATTATTATAGACACAACATTTCTGCCATGTACCCTATGGCTCTCTTCAGGTGTCCATTATTTTGGCCATGTTGGATATCTTATATATTGATTATTCTGTTAGTTTTGTTTCTATGATGCTAGTTTTTCTTTGTTTCTGTTAAACCAGAGTATATTGTTTTGCTACCTGATCCAGGGATTGAACTCCTGACCACTAGTTGACAGCAACACTTGACTAACTAATGCTTATGTTTTAGTGCCTTTAGGTCGAATAATTCAACTTTTGGTTATAATGGTGGGTTTGTAATGCTTTTTGTAATTAACCAAATTTAGTTTTTTGGAAGTATTTCATATTAAGTGAAGGTATTCTTTGTTAAATCATTAAATAAATTTGTAATTTCAATAAATAAATAAACAGTGAATTTTATCTATCTATCTATCTATCTATCTATCTATCTATCTATCTATCTATCTTAAACCTCTCTAATTCAGGCCACACTTGCTCCACATAGACATATTATACCTTTTTGGAATCAGGATGATCCTGGGATTGAAAATTTGCCCTTCATCATTGGGATTTGTGTCTAGATCAGTAGAGAACAGTTAAAAATTCAAATTTTGAAGTAACTGAAAAAATTAATGATTTTAATAGTTTTTAATTTATATTGAATTTAAAATAATGAAGAACTTTGTGAATTTAAAAAAAATGTTTTAAAGTCAGTTTAAAATATCTCCAAATATTTTTGAATTGAGGAAATCAATTTTGTTTCTTCAAAATTCCAAAGAATCAGATTTAAAATGAAAGGTTTTTGTGATGTGAAGTTTTGAAGTTCCATACAGCTTGTGATTTGAAGAACTCATTTTTTAGCCTAAATTGGAATTTCAGCCCAAATTCGACTTTCAGCCGGAATTGGACATATGGCCCAAGTCAAAGTGAGGTTTAGAAGTTGAGGTATTAAAATGCCATGGAAAAATCCAAAGAATCTAAGGCAAAAGGAGAAAAGAGCAGAAGAAACACAAGAGGGGGCACAAGCTCATAGAAGACCAAGTGCATCTTAAACATCAATAGTGGTGCAAGCAAGAAGAGAAGCAGATGCTGCAAGAACGAGAAGGTCAAGAGCTGCGGATAACAGTCAAACTTCATCAAGCAGAGAAGCAGATATAGCAAGGAGTAGAAGATCAAGAGCTGCGGATGACAGACTTTATCAAGAAGAGAAACAAATGCTGCAACCATAGAAGAGCAAGATATTTGGTAACACCTGATGAAAGACATACCATTATAATCTCAGTCATGTTAAAAGGAGTTCTAGTCAGTTTGTTGTAGTTGAACTTAAATTCCTCTTCAGAAATTGATAATTGTTGTGGAGTGATTTCACAGTGGAGGCTTGTATTTGTACTAAGTCGGTTCTAAAATAGGTTTGATGTACAAAACATTAGGAACTTGATATAATGAGTATAATGCAGAGTAATCTAGTTGTGGTCACTGATACTTTAGTATTCGACTAGCGGTCTTCTGACATCGACTCACTGACTGACCGACTGACTCACTCATTACTCTTACTACTCCTACTTATTATAGGTAGGAGAGTCTATTAACTATAGAATAGGTGTGTTCCACTATAACAATATCACAGATTATATCCAAAACAAAACAAACAAATTGCACATCTAAACTTGAATATCACGGACAGAAAGAAATGTTGAAATATTGATTTTCAGGTCCTATGGCATAAATCCCAATGCATATAAACAGTCAGAAAATAACACACCAGCCAACAAATGCAGTAGCAAAATAAATGAATTTCTCTGCAATTTCAGAACACCAACTGCTTTTATAGATGGGACAATTTTTTCATTTGTTGACAAGTGGGAGAGGACACACAATATTAGTATATCCGAGATACTTTTATGGTGACACCTGCAACTGGCTCTATTTTAATATTCCATTTTTGGCATATCATGCAGAATACATACCCTTTTTCTCGGCAAGCAACTTTCTTTTTTGCCACATTTTCTGTCATAGAATACATGTGACATATTGCTGCTTGGATTGACAAGGTAATTCACCATTTCTTTGGTACAGGAGTGCAGTTTTTCTTTTTTTTAATTTTAAAGCCTGTCCAAGCTGGCTTTTCAATACAACTGTGACATTGACAATTCAAATCATCCAAACATATCTGTTGGATCAATAATCATTTATTCAGTTTAAGAATTGTAATACTATCAGATTCAAGGGTGAACTAGATGGGATGTGCTGTAACAAAGGAAAAATACAGCTGCAAGATCTACCAGTTCCTCAAGAGTCAGTGCAATCACTTCTGGATGGGAAATCAGGTGAATGAATATGAAAAGTATATCAGAAGAATAGCTGTTTTGCAATGACCTCATTTGGAACCAAATAGTCTACCTTGACAGGATTAAAAAAAACTTGGAGAATTAAGGGCAGGAGTGAGCTGAAAAGTTCATACAATGTTGGCTTTTAAGCTAGTCTTTAATAGTAAGTTAAACATTGGTACTTATTTTTCAAATAAGCAATATCTTTAAATGAATTAAGAAACTTGCCTTTTTATTGGATTCTGTGTTTTCTCACAAGCCAGCCAATCATTCATCCTGGGTATGACGATAAACTACATCTGCGTACAGGGTAAGACGATAAACTATGTCCAACAGCAAGGCCTCTGATCAGGAGGCTTCGAGGAGCATGGAACCTCCTCTTAATTGCTAATGTTCCCAGGTCCGTCCTGACTCGGAGTGGTAGCACCTGTTAGGGTCCCAGCTGTGGTCAAATAGTTAACCCCGAAACTGAGACTACATCCGTGTCCAGGGTAAGACGATAAACTATGTCCAACAGCAGGGCCTCTGATCAGGAGTCTTTGAGGAGTGTGGAACCACCTCTTAATTGCTGGTGTGCCCAGGTCCACCCTGACCCAAGGTGGTAGCACCTGTTAGGGTCCCAGTTATGGGAAAATAGTTAACCCTGAAACTGAGGTAAAAAGTATTATAAAAGTGTAAAAATAAGTTTTAATACCAGAAAAACTTTGTAAGAAATTATTATCAGAAATAAATTTTTGAAGAGAAAAAAATATTACCAGCAATATGTTTTTGAAAAAGAAAAATATTACCAGCTATACGTTTTTGAAAAAAATTATTACCAGCTATACATTTTTGAAATAATATTACCAGCTACACATTTTTTAGGAAAAAAATATTAACAGAAATAGATTTGTCGGCATTAAATGACCCATTGAGGTTGATATGCCATAAAACAAACCACACCAAACCAGCCAATCATGAAAATTATACATATGTAGTAAATTGCATGTAGCTACAACTAAAAAACAAAGAAATGAATTAATTTTTTCCTTTTTCAAATTAAAAAATCCTTAAAGTATCACAAAAAGGAGTTTTGTAAAAAGCTATTTGAAAAATATTTTCTGGCCAATCAGCTTTTGTCTGTTGTAAACTTTCATTTAAATCAATCTGAATAACATTTAGATACATATGTGGATAAATAGATGAATAATATAAATATTTATATAGTCATATACCAATGTGGATAAATAAAATATGAGTAGCAAAAGTGGAGTGTTTTTCTGCTTAGATATGTAGTCATGTGGTACTACAATATTTTACTTCATATTCCATTTATTAGTTCCAATCAGTTTTTCCTAAGAACTTCTTCTTTATGGAACAAACGTCTTTATGAATGCTACCTTGGATTCTACAACATTAGCCACTTCAAGTCAAAGATTAATTGCTATCTGAGTTACTTATCCTTACTTATAATCTCCACTTCCTTCTAAATCCTCTTACATTCATATCTCACACATAATTTTAATTGCCCTCTCCCAGGAGCACCTTTTTACCTTGTATTGAGTGAATTGTAGTAAAAAATGTATAATAAAAGTGTAGAATTCAAAAACACTTTCTTCCATTCAGACCGTCGCACAGTAAATATGGCAATACCTGGAAGTAGATTCAAAAATTTTTTTTGACTTGTTTTCTTCCTAATTTTATCTCATGTGCATGCACACACACACAAAATCATCTATCTGCATTGAAACATTTCAGATGTCAGTGGTACTAAAGCATGTTCAGTTTAGTTGCATTTAGTTTTCATTGTCTTTTTTTGCATATCTCAAATTTCTTTCTTTGTACTTCCTTGAACATGTTTATGACATATTTCAGCATATGTCATAATATGTCATTTTAGGGGTAATTAAAATGCCCCTTGAATATTTATAGTATGAATAAGATAAATATCAGTAAACACTACATGAGTTGCAATTCAATAGTCACGTTTCACTCAGATACTCAAAGTTCAAGGTAATCAATCATAACTATATTGTTTAGTATTTCATTCTTATGTGTCAACTTTTTGCACTCACTGTCACCTTCAATTTACACAGGTTGGCAATTTATATCAATTTAGTATTAAATAAATACATTTTTCTTTTATTATTGTTGGTCATAATTTTGATATTCTTCCTGCTTCACTTGTAACTTCTTTTATCAATTATTTGAGGTTAATCTAATGTACAACCCGAAATTTGATCATGAAATAGTCTTGCATGTATGTTCGTCTTTTGCTGTTTCAATCACAATATTTGAGCCAACAAATTCACTTTAGGGTTTTGCTGCTGGTTTGTTTTGTATATTTTGCTTTTACCTGATGTTTATATGATAAAAATGCCTTGACTGTTAATTTTTAGGCTTCTACAGTTGAAGCCTACACCAGTTCTTATACAATCACGAAGTTAAGCAATGCTACACCTGCTCTCTTTACCTAGATGGCTGACTGCTTGGGAATTCCAGGTGATGTAAGCTTGCATGTGCGGGTAATATAATAGAAAATGGCACAGAAATGTAAATTGGAGAGCTGAGTTCCAATTCCCATTGGGTTTATTATATTCAATTACATGTGAATACCCTTGGATAAGGTATGAATACACCCCTTCTCCCCTAAGCTGTGAGTTAATTAGTAGGATTTATATCAGTAAGTCATTATTATCCCCAAAATATTCTTACATTCTAAAACTAATTTCTGGCTTTAAATAACCTGCAAAAGGTTGATAAGCCTTGAAAAGCAGATTAAGCTTCAACTGGATGTTGTATCCCAAGATCCATAGAGGTTACCCTGTACATCTTAATATTTCACAGCTGAAAAAAAAAAAGATCAGCAATAAAACATTTGTAGAAATTGTTGAAAAAAAGCACATCAAAATATTTAATGATGAAAATATTAGTGTAGTGGATTGGTAAATAGGATTGTACCTATTTGCATATGTTTAGTAGATGAGATATAAAGTGTACAGTAAGAGAGAGTACAGACTACTGATCATGTGTCATAGAACAATGCAATACAACAATTAAATTAAAATCATGTTTTTGTAGACGGTGGAAAAAATTATTCAAATGTAACAACAATAAGATTAATTTATCAAGAACAGAATCATTCTTATTAGCAATGACAAAAGCTCACCATGAAACTTGTTCCTGGGATTCTGGACAAATAGGAAAATGAAAAACATTGTGACAATATTTAAAGCAAACCTCTAATCTTATCAGTTGTTGATGATCAGGTAGCTGAATATTTCTTTTATTTTAAGCCCTCCCAATAAATTGAGGCAACCTATTCAAATAAAGAAAACAAATCTTTAATATTATTTCAATGAATCAAGAGATAAACTTTATATTATGAATTGTTATGTTTGCTCAACAGAAAACTATTATATGTCATGGCATATAAGGCTTCCTATTTTAGTTATGTCTTTACTTAACCTCTTATATGGACATCATGCATAGCATCCAACTGTCTTCTTAACTCAGTTGTTGGGATAAGGAAGGCACTTATCTCCCTTTGGTGGAGAAAAGTCACTTGGCTCACATGACAGCTGCTTAGTGATGTCACTCCATACAATGACAAAAGAGGTAGTGAAATTCTGTTTGTTTTGCAGCAGCCAAACATGAAGGTTGCTTTCTTTAGCCCATGCAAAGGCTAAATCTGTTTCTCCAGCAGTTTACAAATCCATGGTGTCATTTATCTTTGGGAATATATCCTTCTTGCATATAGAAAGAAACTCCAGCTCACTGTCCTTAATTTGAGAAAACCCAAGATCCACTTTTTCCCATTCATGGAATGTGTCCTTTCTTGGGACATTGAAGAATCCAACCTGTTTGAATCTGGAGTCCTAAACCTGGCTTTTTCAGACACTAGAGTATCTCCATATTATATGTAAAACCCTTCCTTTTTGTTTCTCCTTTCACTCTGCTTTACTGTGTAGATTGTGATATTCTTCACATGGGAGATGTGTATATATGTGTATATAGTTTTGTTTTTCAGTCATTCCATTGCATCCGAGAAAATTGCAGTGTTATTATATCATGGATATTATAATGCCCATAATAGGGGATATTCAAATGGGAGAATAAATCTTTCTTCCCTAGCTCTCCCTCATTATTACACAGTGATTAAAAGTGGCTTCAAGCAAATGATTTTTTTAGGTCTTCAAGAAGACAATCCTTCCTAGGATCCTACAGACTCATGCTACAAAGTTACAAAGAATTTTATCCAATAACAAAAAACTTATCTCTTCCAAAAGATACAAAAATAGGTTGCACATGCAACTAGAAAAGAAAATATTGATATAATCAGTCTGTTAAATTTCCTCATTACTAAAAACTAAATGTTTGAAAGGAAACTCCAATATTACTAGAAATAATGATAACAGTGGACTTAAGAAATTTAATTCTCAAAAAAGATTTTCAATGAAAAATCTTTTATAAATTTCAACCAAAAGCAACACTAACTCATTTGTCAGTGAATTCTGAGTTCTTTATGTGCCATGTCCCCTCAGGACGTAGATGATCATGGCTCTCCATAATTTCCTCTCCTTTGTAACTCTTAATAAATTTTGTCTTTTCATTATATCTTTTGAACCCTGTTCCACCATCCATTTACTTAAAATCATCAAGTATGTTATGTGCTGTTTTCCTCTACCCCTCATGCCGTCAATCTGTCCTGTGAGTATCAGATTTTCCAAACACTTCTTCCTCATTATCTGCCCCAGAAATTTTAATTCTCTCTTCCTGATGTTAAGTATAAGTTTTGTTTTTTTCTAAAGCCTTGTCATTACTCACATGTGCTGTTCATGGTATCCTTAGCATCCTTCTGTAGAACCACATTTCCTTACTCTTTCTATCCCTTGGGTATCTCTCTCTCTCTTAAGTAATTGTTATTTTCGCCATCACCTTTTTAGCATTGAATATCTTGAGAAAAATGAGGGATGGCTAGTGTACCACAAAATGATGGAGATCATATGCCTTATTACTGGCCATTATCATCTTAATATAATTCTAAAAAAAAAAAAAAGAAAAAGAAAAGCTATTTCTATATAATAATAAGCTATAGTAGGTATGATATAGATATTTAAATGAATATTCTTGTATCATGGAGTTACCCCCTTGTGCAAATGAAACAAAAACAATAATTCCAGTATTATTTACTTTTCTGTATTTTTCCAATGAAACATGACCCAGTGCATATATTAGTACTTCAAATGTTCATTCCACAAAGTCATTCCTTGCAGATTGACCACAGATTCTCGTTTTAAAATCAGGAGAGTTTCTGGGCCAATCTATAGTATTTTGATTTGCTAATTGGTAAGGCTTGCCAGTGTGTTAGTGCAGTGTTACAATTTTTGTACACTTCCTTGGAGTAACATCCATTGCAGACACTAGACATAGGACAACTAATTGGCAGTTGAGACAATAGTGTCTGGGCATGATAAAAATCTGATGCAATCATGGGTGATGCAATATTTTTCAAGGCCAAACAAATTTCATCATATACCCTGAAAAGAGATTCATATTACTGCACACCACTGCAAATGACCTAAGCCAAGGAAAAATAGAAATAACTTACACCCTGTCATTCCTGTCACTCTAAAAGTGACCGTACATTGATAGAAAGGAAAAGTAAAGTGGTTGTTTCAATTAATTTGCACAAGGGTGTAGTCAACATACAAGTTCTGTTAATCAATTGTATTTCAGTAGATATGAGCATGTACAATAATTCAAAGTTTGCATATAAGACCTGGAGAATATTTTTCAAGTCATATTTTGGAAACAAAATGTGAATCTTATATTCTATGAAATATAATAGTTTTCCTCCCTCTAAGAATTGCTTTTTTTATCTTGACTCCTTACACTGATATGCCTTTTGTCACTATAGGGCATCATCTTGGAATGAAGAATTTTACCTCTTGATTTCAGTTTTTTGACTTTTTACTTGTGCAGATGAAGTGAGTATTGATTCAATCAGATAAAAATACTAAGACTGGGTAACATCAAAAATATTAGTTTGCTTTCTTAATTAAAAGTCAAAACCAAAGTAAAGAATTGTTTGAGGTACTTTCTGTTGATTTGTGGGGATTGGAAATATTTTTCATTAAGAGAATTCTGTGAAAAAAATAGAATAAATGATAAACCAATATCTTTTGTAAATACAGTGGATGAGTGAAAACTTTCCAGCCGAGGTTATCACAAAATATAATTCTAACATGATCTTGTTAAAATATTATAATCTTTCTTTTAACTAACTGAATGTTTTTTTCTTCTGGAGAAGTAAAGTGTAATTGACAAAATCCTCAACAAGCAGAATTGACAAAGTTCTGAAAGAAAATAAAGAAAAAGAACAAAAGAAAATAATACTAGGCAGATGAGTCAAAACTAACAAGGCAAAAAGCTCACAAAGTAAGAATTGTGTTCACACACAAAAGATATATGGTCAAGTGGTTATAGCATTTTGCCTTCCAGACAAAAAAGAAAAAAATATGGCAGATGGGACCAAGAATTTTTATTTTTTAGAAAGAAATCCCGGCATGCATCTGTAGGACTTGTTTATAAATTTGGGGAATGAATGTTCTTAGCAGTCATTTTCCTAGGACTGTAATCAAAATAATGCAAATTGATTTAAATAAGAGTGGCTTCCTGTTCACCGAAGAGAAGGTAGGAATCAATGAAAAGTATTTATAAGGATTGCTTATATGTTTATATGAGACAACCTTATTTGAAGCAATGTTCTTTACTTTTATTGAAAAAGCAAACAGTTAAAGATGACTCTCTTGCACAACAATGCCATCAATACTGGCCTTTTCTTTGCTGAATGTTGGACCATTTAGCTTTCCTTATAATGTCTTCATTTCCATGTTATTGAATACTTTGCTTCACTTATGAGAAAGTCACAAACTAAAGGTACTAACATTATCAGATTTTTGCAAGGTAACAAAATTGATATAACAAATCATGTGTGAAAAGAAAAAAGACGTTATTGATGAAATGTTAAAACTTGATCCTTTTCTCTGAAAGATGAAGATGTGAATAAATGTGTCTGTTGTAACATTTTGAAATGTAAATGAATAGTATAAAGTAATGTTGATTTTAGTTTGTCTTTTTCTGGGTTTAGTATAGAGATCAATTGATTGCATAATCTGTCTGTTCAAAAAGAAAATTTCTTGACAGATTGAAGAACATTGGAATTTTAGCTACATGACAGAATCTTTATTCTTTACAAAAGATATAATTGGAATATTCGCAAATATAGAATTTTTTTTTTAATTGTGGTCTTAAAGAATTTGCTTTTGGATAAATATTGTTTATGTGACTTAGAATTTAACTGAAGCATTTTGAATGAATTGTAGACAAAGCTTCAGTAAGCAAATTTGTGCTGGCAGAAGAAGAACTTTCTGTCTCATGGAGAGGACATGAGTAATTTTTTATATATATATATATATATATATATATATATATATATATATATATATATATATATATTATTTATTTGAAAATTATAACATAAATATGTTATAAAATCACTAGTAAAAAAATAGCCATTTAGTTTCAACACCTCTAGTGTCTTATCAAGTGATGAAGTTAAATGGAGAATAAAGGGTTTTAAAAGGTTCAAATCAATTAGTTATTGGAATTTATTCCATATACACCAGTCCTATACTTGGGTATGTATATATATATATATATATATATATATATATATATAAGAAGTACCTGGAATTGCCCGGGACAAAGTTATTGAAATGATTTTTAACTTAGTTTTTAAATAATATATTTCAGGGGTATAACTATCCCATAAAAAATTAAGACATCTAGGATAACATAGAAATGAAATTAACAATTTCATAAATCAAGCATCTTATGTAATTTTTGCACAATTTTGTTGATATTGAATGTAATTATAGTTTTCACTCTATTTATAATAATTGTACTAAGGTACTTGCTTCTGATGAGATATTCTTATTAGATGTTTAATGACAGATATTTATTTCTTTTCAAATTCTTATTACTTTGTTTTCAACAAAAAATATATTTACTTTGGACAAACATTATGGCTTCCATTTTCCCAGGCCTACCACTGACATTATCGGCCATCACTGAATTTGTTTATCAAACTTTAGATAAGAATGGTGAAGCTCAGGTTGTAGTTTTAGATATCTCAAAGACATTCAACAGAGATGCTTGCCTTCTCTGTAAACTCAAGCATGGAACGAATATTTGGCATACTCCATTCATTTTTAACAAATCATGTATTGAAGGTGATGTTGAATGGATGTGATTACAGATCGTTTCATACTAATGCTGGGGGTCCCCCAGTGCTCTGTGTAACTTATGCAGTTTCTGATTTCCATCAATGATCTCCCTAATGTCATCAGTTCCCAACTACGTATTTATACAGATGACACAACCATTTACTCCTGTCTTAGTTGCAAATCTGGTAGAACTGACAAAGTAAACCTGGTAACTGCTCTTGAAAAGGACCTTCAATCAGTGGTTAACTGGTGTAAGAAAGGGTTTGTAAATTTTAACATCTCCAAAACAAAACTAAACTACTTTCATTTAATCACCATGGAAAATGTTTTCTGTCTGTAATCAGCATGGCTGATGCTAAACTCCAGGAGAGCAACACTCTACACTTTCTTGGGCTCACATTTTTCCACTGACATGAAGTGGAGTGAGTCTATTGAATCAATAGCTGCATCTAGTGCTGGGAAAATTGCTTCACAGTATCACGTCAGAAAATCTTTCTTGTCAGAGTCCATTTTGCATATTTATAAATTTATGATTCATCTGTGCATTAAATACTATTGCCATATATGGTTTGGTGCTCCTGGTGTATATCTCAAGATCCTTGACAAAATTTTCTTATAGCCAGGCATCTCGATATCAGGCACTTTATCCCAATGTGACATGTCTTCCCTTTGTCTATTCTGATGATCTTTTTCCCCTGCTGTTTCAACTACATGAATTTAAGTGTGCTACTAGATTGGCAATTAGGTCTCACTGTTTTACTCATGAACTAGCTAGATGCCACTTCTATTCTAACAGTTTCTTGCACTTCTCACCTCTGGAATTCTTTTCCAATTTCTTGCTTCCCTGCTACTCACAATCTTCAAAAAAATTAAATGTAATATCAATCACCATCTTCTGTCTTCTTGAACCCTGTTCTTTTATTGTTTCTTCCTTACTCCTCCACACTAAAGTTTTCTCATTCTCTTTCACTCCCTGTAACCCCCTGTTTCTCAGTGACATTATCACCTTGCTTGGGGTGAAGCAATGATAAGAAAAAAGATAATCATTAAAATGATTCATATATTCTGAGGTGCAGTTTGTAATTTATGCATAGCAAAAATGCGTCACTGAATTGAATTTCAGAAAAATTGTATAAATAGTTGAATATTTTGGGGTTGAACACAGAAAATTTCTGTCAACCTAAAGTGAATAGAAATTCTTTAGAAGAAATTAATAATGCAAGTCATGAAAAATAATTTCATTTTGACAAAAGAGAAAAGAAATGGCAAAAAGAGAGAATAGACAACTTTGGTTTGACAAAAGTGTGACAGGCAATGCATTCATTTAATGTCTATTTATGTATACCAAAAATTCAATATATATAAAAGAAAATCAAGTGAAAATATAGCTGAACCATTGTTTGATACTGTGAGAGGAACTCTGTATTTAAAAGATGTTAATTTCTCCCATACAATGAAACCAACAGTAATATCTCTCTAGCCCTAGATGTATAAGCATGTGTGTGTGTGTGTGTGTGTGTGTGTGTGTATATATATATATATATATATATATACTTTTCCTTCTCTATTGCACTTCACATTACGTGTTTGATCATTGTGCATTTGTTTATTTATTTATCTTGGATAAATAATAACGTAGTGTTCTTTGTGGGTTTTTTTAAAAAATAAACTGCTTGATGGTCAGTTGCTAGAATTAGCCTGACAAGACCATGGGGTTGAAACCAAGGTTGCGTATTCTATCTGACCTCCTAATTTTTAATGTTTAAACCTGTACATGTTATTTTTACCATTATTATTTTCACACATGTATTGAGCACTTTTTATACTACTGTTTCCTGGTCTGATTAACCTCAGACCATTAACCTTATATGTGTCTGTGTGTAAAATTGAATATGAGGCTGATGCTATACAGTTCAATTTTGTAAAAGAATTCAGAGTAAAGATCATTACTGACAAATTGAATTATTGCTTCATTCCTTTCTTCAGTATTTCCTCCAGACAGATAATACAACTGCCAATACTTTAATGGTTTGGGCTCACACCCACAGTAATTAATGTTTTGTAAGACTAACTTGTTGATCAAAGTAGATGTCTTTTTAATTCTCAAGTATATTGCCCTTTGTTTACATAATGCTTATAGGCAGACCAGCAGAAATATGTACTAAGGTTACTTATATTAGTTTTGGGAAATTTGAACAATTCCTTAGAACCAAATGTAGTGCAAATATGAGCAATGCCATAACATCTTGCTTTCAAAGTTAAACTTCAAAGGAGACGGTGGAAACTATTGTATTTGTGGGCATATAAGACTCCCACTCATTTTTATTTCTTAACAGTAATGTCATACTAGACTTACCTGTAAAGTCGAGATATTTATGAGACTGTAAGCTACAAATATTTTAACTTTATAATTTTCTTACATGTGCTGTGTGCATTCAGAATATAGGCTTTTTCCTTGAGAATGACTACTTTATGGAACAAACACTCACAGGGGTGCTTCCTTCCTTGAACACTAATCTCTTCAAGTCAAGTGTTAATAGTTATCTATCCTCCTTATCCTTATATACTTTATTTTCTTCTACCTCTTTTTAATATTCATATCACATACCTCATTCAGTTAATGTTTACCATGAATGGCTTTCAAGGCTTGTATTGGGTGAACTTTAGTGAATAAAAAATATCAAGACTAGAGAGTCCAGTCTACCTTGCTATTTAATCTACACCTGGGAGTTGGGGAGATGAGATGGATTCATGCTTTTCCAAAGTGATTGTATGAAATGGAACCTAACAGTCTAGGCTGGAATTTGAAATCAGTTTGACAATTCCACTTTGCTGATAGGTTACACTACCTATACAATATATAGATATTCATAAAAATATGCCTAATGGAGATCAGTTAGTACTCTAGTGTACCAAATACTAGTGCTGAGATATTCAAGTTATTCCTTTCAATTCTACCCCTCCCCCAAATAGTGTTTATTTTGTATGGCAATATTTTTTTTCAAATAATTTTCTACACAGCACCACTATTTTATTTCAAATGTCACAGTTTCATTGCTAATTTTATAAGTTGAAAAATTTCTCGAAGCATGACTATTCCATCTGGCACTTGTATTTGGTACAATATGGGGCTTGACTAGTGTATTTGGGCCTATGGTCCTGGAGGAAGACAATGACTTGAATAGAACAGATGATTAAATGGAATTGATAAATACACCCACTGTGCTGATATTTATGGTGGTGAAGAATTAATTTAAAGAAAATTTAAAACTAACAGCTAATAAATTAAACATGATAACTAGGTCTCAATCTGCCTTCAATAAGCAATTGTTCAACCTAATTACTATTAACGGTATAAAAAGTAGTAAAAATAGTTCAGTTATAGAGATCTGATTGTTCAATGAAGCTTGAAATGTACATGTGAAAATATTGTGATAAGATGACATTACTATTTTAGACTTATTCATTTAGTCAACTATTTTGCTCAAGTTGTCATTTACCTCGCAGATCATGGCCCCAGTAAGCAGAAGTGAACCCCACAAGAGTATAAAACAAATACTTTTAAATATAAAAAATATGACTTGTAATAATGTGACTTGTATTAAAATCTGTGCTGCCTTTGTTAATTGTTGTGGGGGAAAACTTATTGAGATATAAATGTAATTGTCCTGTAAGTTTATTGAATGAAAAACTTAGAAAATTGTTTTGGTAAAATTAACCAGAAGGGAAGTCAATCTTTATACTTTTTAGACAACAAATTTGTTTAATTCCAGTATGTTGCTCAAACAAGTAAATTTCAGCCATATTTGAATTACCAATGATAAATCACGTTAGTTCTCTCCTATCTATAAAGAACAGGCAATAGGGAGATCTTGATAATGGGAGGGAAACAAGATAATGTGATCATGGTGTTGTCAGCTAGTTGATCAATCATTTCATCAGAATGAGAAACAAGAACATTCTTTTACATGCAACACAGAAACAATCACAGAAATGATTTGATGTTGTTACCTATTTATTGAGTTTTATGAATATGAAATAACAGTGGAGAGTAGAGAAAAGTAAAGTGGAGAAAAAAAATAAAGTTGACTAAAAATGAAACTAACAAAAGCTTTTGTTGCAAAGGGATTTTGTGCCAATTTTTTCCTTTTATTCAGGCAAATATCTCAATGTTGTGTTGACGAGGAGTTCTGACAAGTGTTTTTCTTAGACCAATCCATGTATTTAGTCTTTTACTGAATTTTTAGCTTCACTCACTCAATTAATATATATATATATATATAATATGTGCATATAATATATGAGGGATGCAGGATAGTTCACAGCCTGACTCATTTCCTAAAATTAGTATGCTGATGTTTGGGAATTTGGTCAGGTTGAAAACTTTTCATTCCCCCCACCTCATATATGCATCAGTGTATATTAAGTGACTGAGAGAATGTGATAATTCAAAGACCAAAAGAAGCTGCTAACAAAAAAAAAAAACTTAAATATTTGCCAGAATAGGGAGAAAACAGACAAGAAAATTTTCTGCAAGAAGAGCTTTTTGATTTTTAATCTCAACTGTTCTCTCTCTCTCTCTCTCTAAATTTTGGTTGAGCACTGTTGAGAGAGGGGGGGGGTTATTCTAAGCAGCAGCTGTCTCTGCTGATGCAATGCTCTTCATTAAATGTATCAAGCACTATGGCTGTCTGGCATTTGTTTACATTCATAATAATATGCTAGAAATTCCCTTTCCCTCTGCTGACTGATGTCAAATCAATCGGATTTCAATCTCGGCTTGAAGCAATCGGATGTCTAACCACACTGATAAGCTGTGATACAGCAAAACAGGCCTGTATGTGGATGACATTTTATATATATATATATATATATATATATATTAATTTAAATAAAAAACAGACCACTTTAAGGCTCCATTTGTAATTTATTTTTCTCTGAATCTTCAGACTTCACTTTCAAAAGGTGAAACAAAAAATGAATTTAAAATTTACACTTTTGACAGGCAGTATTAAGCTTATATAAGTTGACATAGAAGGTGGTGAGGAATAGTGTGAGAGACATGATTGAGTTTAGAGAGGGAAGGAAGAGTTTTAAAATTTATTTTTATATTTCTTTATATATATATATATATATATATATATATATATATATATAAAATACCAGCATCACTAAAATGACAAAAATTCCTTACCTGACACAAGAAAATCCTCAAATAAACACAATTCATACATTTAGACACAACTTGATTAACCTACAAACATTACTTTGATAATTTTATTTTTTGTAATAATGTTCACCTTCTATAAGGCCCAAGATTGACTCAAGGTAGAGGGTTAAAGAATAAGAGGTACAGTTTATTGGGATATGTCAGGAAAGTAATGGTTAACTTGAACAGGCTAAGATTGTAGGGGTCAGAGAAGCAACTTCTTTGGTTGCTTCCACAAAGCTATAGTTTATGGGAAGAAGCTGTTTGAATGAAAGTAACATCTCACCAATGGAATAGAAATGGAATGATGGTGGTTCTCTACAATATGCATGGTATGACAGATTTTATCCTTGAAGGTAAGAAATGAGAGAACTGAGGAATATTGTTCATCTGAAAACTTTAAATAGAAATATTAATAGAGTAGTGAGAGGTTTGCATCATTTTGTTTGTGGGAAAGGGATTGTATGGTGAAAATAATTAATCACCCACAAGGATGTGGAGAAATTTTTTAACTCCATTTAGACTGGAAAAGGAAGACAGTGCAGCTCCTGTCCATATATAACAGCCATACTCCATTTTTGGCTTGATCTTGATCTTGTAAAGGTAGAGGATAGCATGAAAAATTATATACTTACTGGAGTGATACAATATACACTTAAGCAGATGTTTTATGTAAAGTAGAAAGAGGGTTGAACTGAGAAGCAAACCTTGAGGAATGTCTGCATTGATCACTTAGTTGTTAACAGCCACTCCTTTGAGGTCTATCTTCTAGGACCTACCCAGTAGGAAGGACTTTGTAATTGTAATTCCATAGCTAGAGAGCTTTATTCCACACTTTGTCAAAGGCCTTTGAAATATCTCATGTGATCATACTGGAGATGTATTGTTTTGTCTTGTGCCTCACTGATTCTGTGGGTAATGATAGGATATCAGCAGTGAACCAAGCCAATTGAAATCCATACTGCTTGTTGCTTCAATAGGTTGTCCCTATTGAGGTGATCAACAACCTACTTGGAAAATATAGCTTCAAAAAGTTTGTCAATGATACTGAAGAACCTGATAGGCCTATCCTGAGATGAGGATAAGCACTCATCTGCATTCTTGAAAAGTGGGCATACACTTATCTTCCACTGACTTGCAAAGGATTTATCCTTCAAGCAGCAGTTAAATTTGTTTTTGTTAAGATCAGGATTAACTGAGGATTAATATTCTTGCAAACACCCACCATGATTTTATCTGGACCGGTAACTTTCTTAGGGTCAAGACTTTTGATAAGCCTTGAGATTTCCTGGGCTGTGAAAAAGATTTTTACAGAGATTGTGCACTGTGAAATGGAGAAGTCAAGAATGGGATGGCTTTTGTCATCTAACATGGAGTTAGGAGCAAAGATCATAGTGAAGAGCTTTGCTTTATCTGATGAGGAATAGATGACCTTGGGCCATTTATGATATTATGCACTGACACTTTGTCACTATTGAGAATTTGGTTGGAGATCTTCCAGAAGCCTCAGGATCCAATTTGTTTGCTCTTGACCTTAGCCTTGACTGCTTGTACATAGCTACACTTTGCATTTTCTAGAACTCTCTTGCAATGATTGCAGGCCATTCTAAATGCAAATAGGAGTTGACATGCCGTTAAATCCAACATCCATCCATCCATTCTAAATGCAGCAAGTATCCAAATATACCATTCACTGTGATAGATATTGTAGTAGTGGTTATGGTGAGTTATGGCTGCAGCGCATTTCAGGGTGAACCACAGCTGGTTGTCTAGTTTCTACTGGATTTTTTTCTATTGTTTATATAGGTGACAGTTTCTCTTGTATATCTAAGGGTTTGGTTTGGTATGTTTTGTTTTACTGCTCATCAACTTCATTGGGTTATTTAATGCCAACAAAATTTTTATTGTTGGTAATATTTTTTCAAAAATTTATTTCTGGTAATATTTTTTCCTTCAAAAAATCTATTTTTGGTAAAAAAAATTTCTACAACAAATGTACTTCTGGTAAAATTTTTTTTCTTCAAAAATCTATTTCTGGTAATAATTTTCTTTCAAATATGTATTGCTGGTAATATTTTTTCTTTTTTTTTTTTCAAAAATGTATAACTGGTAACATTTTTTTTACAAATTATTTCTGGTATTAACTTATTTTTACACCTTTATAGTGTTTTGACCCCAGTTTGGGGTATAACTATTTGCCCATAGCTGGGACACTAACAGGAGCTACCACCCCAGGTCAAGTTGGACCTGGGAACATTAGCAATTTAGAGGCGGTCCATACTCCTGAAAACCTCCTGATCAGAGGCCTTGCAGTTGGATATAGTTTATTGTTATACTCAGAATGGGTAAATATGAGGGTGACTGTTTTGGAGACAGTATATTTGAAGAAACATGAGGGAGGAGCTTCTGACATATAAGATCTGAAGCTATTCCAGTCAACTTTTGTATACAGAACAATCATTCTATAGAATGATGCATCAGGGGATGCCTTAAGTTTGGCATCAACTTTGACTCGTGAATGGTCTGAAGTACCCAGTGGAGTGGGGGTAACACTTCAGCAATTTTTCAGGGCATGATATGAAGAATAGATCAAGGAAGTTTGCCTGACATCTTGTCGCATCAGGCATGTGGGTGGGCTCTTCAATGATCTGTGTCAGTTCGTAGGTGACACAAGTTGAGTGAATTAACCACTCTTTGTGACTGGTAATGAGTCACCAAAAATATGAAAGCCAGCAAATCAAAGAGGATATTATCATTAGCTATTCATTGAACATTACAATTCCATCATCCTGAGAATGGCGGAGAGTCAAGATGAACGTTGACAAAAGCTACTTGGAAACACATATACAGATGTTCCAGTTCTTCATTTTTGAGGTCTCTGCCATATGGGAACTCATCCTTAATATAGGCAGTGAATCCATGACAATTTCTATGTTCATTTTTTAGCTATTAGGGGCATTTAGCCCAGGATTGTGAGTTCCTGATTTGGGATAGATGGATGAATACCAGTTTTAGACAGAAATAAAAAGCCATACTTGGTATTGAGAAGATAGAGTTCTACCTGTGGAAAGTTGGAAAATCGAACTCTCACATTGGTATACGAGATGGTGAATTTGGGGCCAACTTTTGTTTTCGTGAGGTTGGGTTTGATATTTTTCTTCTATTTTGCATTGGTTGTGTTCAGAAATCAGATTGTGTATTCAGGTAATGAAACAGTCATACCCACAGGAGGTGCATGCATCAACAACCTGGATTGAATTGTCTGGTGGTACAGCCATAACAGTACCCTCATTGGATTGAATTTTAGTGTAGAAATAAAATTACATGAACGAGAGGTAGCCTTGGCAAGTAACTAGTTGTCATCATAGAAAAAAGAAAAGCAGCAAATATTTAAAGTTTTAAATTGGTTAATGTTTTGCTGCACCCTAATGAAGTAAGAAAATAGAAAATCCAACAGGTGTTATTTTCCTTTTTTTATAATCCAAGGAAATCTCCTCCACATGTAGAGGGTACATGGGAAAACACAAGTACTAACTGTAAGTTTCTTATGGTAGGTCAAATTAACTCATTGTTGGCAACTTGCTGGTTGAAGAAAACAATTATATTAATTTATAACTTCCATTGTTTCAACTAAGGTTATGACAGGAGATTGGGATGGGTTGTATTAGATACAGGAATTACAAAAAGATATAGATAAAATACCCAGGATACTGGAAAGAAATATTTGGATTTTAAGAAAAAAATTTGGTAATAAAATAAGCACGTCCCATCTCCCCTCTCGCTTGTAACCATCCGCTATAATAAAATAAACATTTTCAGTGCTAAAGCTGAATTAGTCAAATAAAGCTTCATAATCTTCTACTTAGAGTTGTTGCTATATTAAAGAATAAAAGGAGGTAGTAAAAAGTTAACATTTTAAATGACCAAAAAGCTTTTTATTAAAAATATTATGAAAATATTATTCAAGTATATTTTAGTTAGTGGGTTAAACTGATAAATTTCACAAATAAAAATGGTGTGTACAAAGCCAGATAGAACTGTAGAAAGAAATTATATTAAAAAAGACTGAAACAAATAAAGAATCCATTTAAGAAAGCACCTCAAGAAACCAGTTTACACGTACACACTAGATGATATATATTGATCAATCGTCAAACATAAAGAAACCCTAACAATTTCAGTTATGAGACAGATTAACAATGCAAGCAACATATTATTCAACATATTAATAAAATAACCTATTTAGTAAAGTATCAATACAAAGTGGCAACAGTTTTCTTCATACTTGAACGTGTGGTAATAAAATAAGCACACCCTATCTCTTCTCTCTCGCTTGTAACTATCCACTACAATAAAATAAACATTTTCAGTGCTAAAGTTGAATTATTCAAATAAAGTTTCGTAATCTTCTACTTAGAGTTGTTACTATATTACAAACCCCAAAACCCTTGCAGTAAGCAAATAAATTTTAAAATTTTAGGAAACGTCAAATTTTAGAAATGGAACACGTTAGACAATTTACATTCAAATTCTTACCAGAAACCAGAAAAATGATTCAAACTGAAGATAAAACAAGTAACCTTAAAGCACTTTCATAGATTTTCAACCAAACTTGCATAAATGAAAAGCTTCTTCCCCAGTAGACTCATGTGTGAAAAGATATATTTGGTCTATATGCAGAGAGAGATACACACAGTAACACAACCAATCACTGTGATTGTTCATATGTATTTACCTACCTGTAATGTGCATTACATTTTATACAGAACACTAAAAACCTGACTGTTGTCATAAGTTACTATACTGACAAAAGATCCATTAATGGGTTAAAACACTCTTTCTATGCTATTCCCAGGTAGATAATAAACCTTAGTATGAAACTTTCAACAAAGTTGGACTGTATTTGACATAACCAATATTTTTATCACTTCCATATATATAATAATGTATGCATAACTATCAGGATGCATGTATATCTAGATATAAAATCTGTAGGTGTACTTTTTAAACCATTTCAGCGAATTCTAGTGTCTGTACATTTGACAGAATCTGTTTCTTCTTTGTTTATTCTCATTTGATTGTGTTGAACAATTCATTGGCTCATTTTTCATTGTCAGCATTATGGCTTTATTCTCTGTTTTCAATTCTCTTTTCTTTTCTTCAGAGACAATTTCAAAATAAACAATTTGACAGTTTTCTGACTTGAATTCTTTCTTTTCCACTATGTCTTTCTCTTAGTTATTTGATAAGTTTTTTTTTTTTTTTTTTTTTTTATACTTGATGGATTAAGTTTTTCAGAGTCAAGCAGTAATATTACAGAAAACTCAAATTTATCCTGTTTAAAAAAAAATCATGGAAAACTTTAAGATGAACACTTTTTTTCATACAAGAAAAAGAGAAAAGTTAAAAAGTGAATGCCACTATTATCCTCATCTTGCAGCATCTGGGTTCAAACAAAAATAACTATTTAAAGTAGGCAGATATTTATCCCAGAAATATATATATATATATATATATATATATATGAAAATGATATGTAATTTTTTATATATCAAGAACAATTTTATGAAAATCTGTCAAGATGGCAAAATTTTTTCATGTGACATGTTTTGTCCTTTAAGAAAGAATTGCTGAAATCTAAATTTAATTTTTTTTTTTTTTTTTAGACATGTGTCTTTCATATCGACTCTAGCTGATGTCATTTAGTTTCTTTTTCTTTGATTTTATCACTTTTGTTATTAAATCCTTAACATTGTGATAACGGAAGATCTACCAAGAAAAATGAAATGCTGTAAGAACCTAGATGTAAACTTACTTTGGCTAACCTAGCGGGTAAAGGACTTTCAATACATTTTCATATTAGTAAACTGCTTTCTTTTTTAATCAAATTAACATTTTTATAAATTAAAATTATGGTCGGGCTCATTATAGTGAGCAACTAATGCACTAAGTGAGTTGTTTTCATTGACGTGTAGAGGTTTGGTGATGTCCAAGGCCAATTTCTTGATTGTGTTGAGAGAGACAAAAGTTATCTCCCTTTGACTAACCATTTAAAAAGCTAAAAATAGATATATAGATAGTCACATGTTAGACACGAAAGTCAAATATCCTCTTTGGTTCCTGCCAGTCAAGCTAGAAAGACGTACTTATTCAGACTCATGACAATCAACATAAGTACTAAAGATTACCTATTTTTTTCCAGATATCAAATCTCTTACAAAAACACATACACACCTTGTATGAACATTTCAGAGATATATATATATATTCAATTGCTGTTATATGAAGACTTTTGTGGTTATTTTAAACTTTTTTCTATATGTTTATGTTGTATTGCTATTCGCTTTGTTAATGAAACCAATAGCACATTTTCTCGCACAACAATTATATGCTCTTAAGATTCAAGTAGGTGGACCTATAAGGCCCTGTACTATGAAATGGGAAAAAGGAAGACATTTTAAATATGTAAAAACAGATGAAACATGAAATAAATACTTTATTTCAATCTTTTTCAATATGGATGCTTGAGGCTGTCAAACCCTTTGCCCCTGCTTCTGCATGCCACTGGTTGTTTTGTAAAAAAAATTCATTTTATGTTCATATAATGTTTTATTTAAATTCATTTAGTTTTCTCCTATGTATTCCCTATGGTAATTATTGCATATCATAAATTATTTTTGGTTATTATTATTTAGTTTTGTATTTTTTATAATTAGTTGTAATAAATTTTTATGTTAAGTTTAAATAAATTCTTTTCAGCTGTAGTTATAAAAGAGTTGGTGAATAGAACAATATATTTTAATTCATTGCATGTGTCAGAATGTTCCATTCTTCTATTTCAAAACATTTTGTGAGCCTTTTGTTTCCATTGAATATGAAATAATTAGGGAATTAGAGGAGCTTAAAAGGATTTTCAGTATATTTTTCCTTTTCATGTAAATATTGACAGTGAAAAATTCTAAATGTATATAAATAGAATTTGATGGTTATTCTAGATTTTACTTTGTTGTTATGGTGAGAATAGGAATTTATGAGATCATTTTTCTTAGTTGATTTGTAATGGACACTTAGTTTTAATTACAGTGTAAGATGAAGTATTGTTTGTTTCTGTTTTGTAATTGATTTCTATTGTATGTTCAACTTTGTTTAGTTTATCCTCAAGGTTATGTAAAGTAGTTTTGCAGGGACATATTAATTTTTTTTTCTCAGCTGTGACTGAGCATGTCGTCTAACCAATTTTAATCAGTTTCTTTACGCTTTTGTTTTTATCCCTTTTATTATTAAGTATACCACATTGTGATAATAGAAGATCTACCAAGAACTTTTTAATGTAAAAGTTTAAAATTTCTGTGTTTCAACAACTTCAATATTTCCAGTTGGTGTACAATTATAACTGGCACTGACATTTTAATAGTCATTCTCACCTTTCTACGCATACATATTTCCACCAACAAAAACGTTATAAAAAAAAATTTACTTTAGTCTGATGAAGCCCTAAAGGCTGAAATGCATTACATAGAATTTTTTCCATTGGTCATTCATTTCCCTAACATTTTTCTTTTATATATATATATATATAGAGAGAGAGAGAGAGAATATTCTCACTATATAGAAGAACCAATATTACATAACAATTCAGCACTCTTTCCTTTGTTTAAAGGTTGTTGAAGGATTGGGTATTGATGATTCCTTAATTTTAACAATTTTTTTTTTTCTTATAGTCATCCCTTAATACAGCTTTTGAAAGATATAAAAGCATCAATCAGGAGTTTTGAAGTAGAAAAAATCTGTTCATACACCTCCAGGAAACTATTGAAATGTTGAACTATGTAAATTTCGCATTGGTATATAAAAGTAGAAGAAAATACTGAAATTTAATATAAACAGTAATTCCCAGTAATATTCAAAAAAGAACTATGAAATAGGATATGAAAACTGAATATAATAACAGAGACACTATTGAATAAATAATTACTTGTTTGATTCAATGTAAGGGTTAATCTGCCTAAGTTTATTAACCAGAGCTTTTATGATTATATCAGAAGGTTCAGATATTCTGGTTTTGAGATTTGTCCACATAATAAATTCATAATAATTAGTCAAGGTGAGTTTGTCAAAATAATCCCTATGATACATTTCTGCAAAGACTGACTATAATTCAAATCTCCCTATTTATAGGTAGTTTCCTAGGTGGTGTATTTAAGCAAGTATACTTCAAAGCATATTCTTTATTTTCAACCCACACTGTCTACTCATTGCCATAGTCTGATCACATTAGTTGCAATAAAAGGCAACTAAAAAAAAAATTAAGATGAGACTAAAATATGAGTCAAATTAGATAATGGTTATGGTTGACAATCCTTCATCTAATAAAATAAATAAAATGCTAAATCAATATATTTAAATAAAAAACATTGTAGGAAATAACACAGATTGCAAAAGAAATATTTTTTTTGATTGAATCAAAATTCTGGTATTTTTATTCAGTACTAAGTACTTCATGTATTTTTCATAGCAATAACCAGAAATTTATAAATTTTTTACCTTTTTTGATAACTTTTGTATTTCCTTCTGTGAAATTGAATAGAAATATCTTTGTTGAGAAATCAACAAAAACAGTTATTTTTGATGGATGAAAACACTTGTTTTCTTATCATCTGTAAATAGGTGAGGCTAAAATTAGATCCCCAAAATGAAATGCTTCATAGTGAAGGTAATCAGTGGCCTTTTTTGAGAGATTTGTGCTTTTATTGTTGAAGCAAAAGCAAACATTAAAAGAAAGCAAAGTACATAATCTCAACAGTTGTAAATCAGTTCTACTTTGGGAGACCACTTTCTACTTGGTCCACAGAAATTTCAGGACTACCAAGTAAAGCAAAGAATTGGAGAATTCTGCCTTAAGTCATTTCATGACAGTCATGTAACAAGTACTTTTGATACTAACAGGTATTTGGTAACCTGAGCATGTTCTTAAAGTGCTCTTACACAATTTTTGAGATGTAATAAATATCTCATTGAAAAACATTATCAAACCATCTTATTTCAGAGTTTTTTTCTCAATGGCATTTTCCTTTTAGTAAATAGTAAAGATAAAAACCACAGATTTTCTGATAGTGTTTTAACCTAAGAAATCAAATGCAGAAATATTTTCTAATCTTGGCTTAGTCTAGCAAATGACCACAAGATTTATGTACTTGAAATCACTACTATTTAATAATCACTCTTTTAACCAACTGTTACTACTGTGAGGTATTGTCACATCATTAGTAGTGTGGGGTTTTCAAACACACCTTTCAGTTCTTAATTTCATTGTTCTATAGTTTTTAATTTTTTTTTTTTGGTTTTTAAAGGGCAAATAGAAATTAAATAAGGAAAAGTTTTATTTTGAAAAATTGAAAAAAAGGCGACAAAAAGGAATTTGTAAGTTTAAATATGTAAAAAATAAGTTTCATTTTATTTTAGTATTATATTTTAAAACAATTAGTGATTAACGTGACTCCTCTTCAACATTTTTTCCATTCCAAGCAAGGAAGATCAAGTTTACTGCAATCTTTGCATGCATTTCTACCAGAACTTACTTTGCATTCATGTGCGTATAAATCATACAAATATTATTACTAAAACCAGAAACTTCATGAAGTTACTTGACAGAGATATTCAGAAAGCAACTTGAAAATTTTACTTTCCACTTTATGAATATTAACAAAAGAAATTTTGGTGTTTCTTCAAACACCTCATGGTACTAACAAAAGGTTAATCAATTTAGTGACATTTTATTCTATCTTTTGCACTTTTTTTTTTTTGAGTACTTGAAAATAAATTGCCAATTTTACTACTTTCAGTCTATCACTTGGATACTAAATATAAGTTGGGGTGGAGTGTATGACTTGGCCATTATGAACACAGACTCATTTTAACTCGGAGAGGTCAGAGGTTCAATTTCGTAAGACAGATCTTTCATGTATACAAAATTATAAACCAGCCTATATTTGAGAATAGCAGGAAATATTGATAGCAAGTCACCTTAAAGGTGAAAGGAGCTTTTCTTTTAATACTATTACTTTCATTTTATTTTTGCTGTTTTTTTCAAAATTTCCAGTTCATTCTATCATCATCAGCAGATCAGGAACAAAAGAGTAAGCCTCTCATAAGATTTTTACTTGCAAGACTTATCCTTGAGAAGCCTTCCTTGCTATGTAGGCTATGAAAACCAACCAGATTCTAAGTATTAGTGTCTTTCTGTTTCTGTTTTCCTTAAAACTTCCCAATTACTTACATGCTTTGTTCATGTTATTCTCATCATCCTACTGTAGAGCCACATTTCTGTTATCTTAATTCTCCTCCATTTGCAATATTATTGTCATTTCTCAGATGAAGTCTTCTGAGTTATTATTAATTTTTAGTTTTGTTTTTACTTGTATTTCTTTCAGTTTATTTCTGTTGCTTTTTATTGTAATTTTTTTGAGGTCAGCTGCATTTTTTTTTAGAGAAAATGGAAACAAAAATGAAACTTATACTTAAAATCTGGAATAGACAGTTGAAATTTTTGGGACATAGAATGAGGAAGGAGGGTTTGGAAAATCTGATACTCAAAGGACAGACTGAAGAGAAGAGGGAAAGAGGAAAATAACACGTAACATACTTAATGAGCTTGAGTAAATGGATGGCAGAACAGAATTTAAGAGAAATAATGAAAAGACAAAATTTATTAAGAGCTACAAATGACAGGAAATGGTGGAGAGCCTATGTCTTGAGGGGACATGACACATGAAGAAGCTTTTGTAATTACAAGCTGGAATAATTCATGTCTGTTTAACTTTTCTTTTTTTTTTCCTTCAATATTTGATAGGCAGCCAACTTTGTTTATTTATATGTATTGTATTCTTTGCCCATAATTTCTCCTCAAACTCTACTCTTGATTCATCCAGAATATACCTGCCTAATTTTCCTCCTAGAACTGATTCTCTGTTGTGTGATAAGCATATAACCCCATCCATAGTTTCTGCTATCATCTCTTACCTAGATCTCCACAAAGTATGTGAACCTGATGTTATTCCTGTAATAGTCATTAAGAAGTGTGCTCCTGATCTGGCTCCTGTTCTCTCTAAACTGTATGATAAATGCCTTATTGACTCCTGCTTTTCTGCCTGCTGGAAATCATCTGTTGTTCCAGTTTTTAAGAAATCTGGTGAGCCATCCAACCATTCCAACTATCAGCCTATTAGTCATCTAGCCCTTTTTGAAAAACTTGTATAGGCCCTAATCAATGCTGAATTGTTTTATCATCTCTCATTGCAGGGCCTTTTCTCAGACAAGCAATATAACTTTCATTTCTCCAGATGTACCGCTGATAATTGCGGAAAGAGCTTATCATGCTCTAGATAAAAACAGTGAAGCCTTGGCTGTTGCGATGGATATCTCAAAAGCCATGGTTGGGCATTCAGGTCTTTTCCATAAGCTGAAAAGTTATGGTGTCCCCAGACACTTTTTTGAACTGATCCAGGCTTTCCTATCAAATCATGATCAAACAGCCACTCATCTAGATCCTTTTGTACTAACACAGGTGTCCTAAAGCTCCATCCTTGGTCCTACTCGATTTTTAATTTTCATTAATGACCTTCCTGATGATATCAGCCCTCAACTTGGTATCTACACTGATGACACAACAATTTCCTCTTGCCTCAATAGTAAGGATTACCAGTCCGACAAGGTCAAAAATTGCAGCTGTTGCCCCAAACAACCAAGTCCATAGATGACTGAGGCAAAAGATGGCTTATCAATTTTAATGCTTCCAAAATTAAGCTTCTCTTAATCATCTGAGAGACTCCTTGCTACCTTCTGTCATTATTTCCTCCAGGAAAGTGACTCATTGCACTTGGGCTCACATTCTCTGGTGATATGAAGTGGAAAGACTATATTGAATCCATTGCTAGGTCAGCTGTTAAGAAAGTCAGTTCATTATATTGGGTGAGACAATTTTTTCTCCTGAATCTATCTTTATTCATCCATGCTTAGAATATTGCTGCCACATATAGCCCTGTGACCCTGCTATTTATCTTGAGCTCTTTGATAAGATTCAAAGACTCAGCAATATTATTGATCTTGATCTGATGGCTCAGCTTCAGTCACTTTCCACTTCCATAAGGTTGCCTCTCTAAGTCTTTTCGATAAAAACTTTCATAGTAATTATTCAAATGAGCTATAGTACGTATAGTTTTTGAATTTTAACACAACACTAGACTAGCTTTGAGATCTCATCAATTTACAGTTGAGCTGCCTAGATATAGCCACAAATTCTAATCTAACAGTTTCTTCTCTTGCACTTCTCGATTGTGCAACTCCCTTCTGGCTCCATGCTTTCCAGCCAACTTTAATCTGCAAAAATTTAAATGCAATGCCACTTGCTATCTACTGTCCACCTGATTACTATTTTCTCTTTCTGTTCATCATTAATGTTTCTGTTTCTAATTCTTCCGCACTCTGTAACCTCTTGTTTGGGATGATACCAATTAAAAAGAAACTGTATGATTAAGTCATTTTATTGAAGAATTGTTAGAAAAATTAATAATTAACAATGCCTCATTATGATATTGTGTTTTTGGCGAGAGTTGACATTAAGCAAAAATTGACTTCATCCAGTTCTAATAAGAGGACTGTTAAGATGCAAAAATGGATGAAACTGCTTTGAAGTGAAGGTGGCTTCATGGGGAACAGTGACCTTTGCAATTTCTCACCTTTGCTCTACCTCTCTTTTAAATCTCAGTAAGGCTATGCTATATTTCAGGCTCTCCTAGTTAGAAAAGAAAATATTTTTTAAGTTATTTTGGAGTATGTCTCAAACACAAAGTGCTCGTCCACTGGGTCCCTGATTCTTTTTCTGCAGGTTGAAAGGTCACTTAACAGCTGTACTGAATTTTAGTCATTTACAATGCACAATATTTGAAGCTTTAAAACTCAAATACAGAAGATCAAAGGTTCATGTTGTAGATTGGATTTTCTTTGTTTTTTATTTTTTTATTTTTAAAAGAATAACTGAATTAAATTAGAATTAACAATAGAAAGGAGATTTATTTTTGTTGGAGGAGAATAAAAACATTTTTCAAGAATTTTTTACATTTTTTTTAATTCACAAATTTTTTGACTGTGATTGACTTTCAAAAGATTTGAAAGTGAGTATGTGTTCATTGCAAAACTCTTTAAACAGTGAGGGGAAAATTAAAGATCATGTATATTCAAAGTGCTCCAAAGTCTCTTTGCACACATGTATAAATATATGGTTTAGCAAATTCTGTTATGTAAGAAAAAGTATTCACAATAAAATTGATATTAATCAGCCAATGTGGGTAAAATTTTCTTGATATATTTATAAGATAAATATATCTTCTGAATTCCATCTAGTAATATCTTTTTATTAAAATCTGTCTATATTTCTTTATTAGAAATATTTACAATAATTTATTTGATGATGTTAGATGATATTATTTATGCATTTTGAAAATTTTCATGATATTGTAAGTAATATATATACATATATATATATATATATATATAGTATAATTATTCATTTTTTTTTCTAAATTTGAAGATAGAAAAATTGGAATGTGTCATCTGAAAGATATATTTTTAAAAGAAAAACAAAATACTGTTAATTTATTGAGTGATGGAAACACATTGGAAAGTGTGAAAGAGTTAATAGTAAACATTGAAGAATTTGAAACAGAAATTTAAAATATGGACAGTGAGAAAAGCAAGAAAGAAGAAAAGATATTAGAAAAATTGAAAGAATAACAAAGAAGAAAATTGAATGAATGAGCAAGAAAACACTTGAAAATATTTGAATAAGTAGGTAATGGGGAAGATAGAATATTAAGAATATTTGCTAACAATTTAAAATCAACCAAATTACCACATTTAGATAAACATTACAAAGAGGAACCTGGATGTTGGATGAAGAAGTATGTGTATATGAAAACTAATTTTCAGTGATGAATGCACATCTAGATGGATGTACCTGATAGGAGAGAGGCAACAAAAATTACTTAGAAGACAATAAGAAGATAGAGTAAAGTTTTGAGCTAATATTATAGGCAGTGAAATTAGAGGGCTTACCAAAGTTGGTAATTAGGAGGCAGAACAAATACAGAAAATTATTTTGAGTGTTTTGACAAAAGATGTGTGTTATATAGTGGTTACTGGCAAAGGAAGTAGGATTAACATACTAAATTCAAATTCTGGACAAAGTTGTGATGTTCACTTTCACACAAATATGTTGGTGAAAGATATGGATCTATTTTTCTCTCCTCCTATCTATGGGTTAAATATCAGAGCATACTGAGTTCACTAGCTTTGAATCGTGATTATGAAACTCAGAATTCAAAACTGATTGCAAGCCTGATAACTCATTCTGTAAAATCCCCACAGTGAGTTAAGGCTCTACTACACATGGAGTAAGAAAGACTCTTCTGTCTCTATCACTCTTTGAAAAGATGTTTTTTTTTGAGTGGTATATTAATTGACTGATTGCTTCATTTTCTATGATTTATCAACCCTTCCCAGGTTAATGAAAGTCAGAAAATATTTTTAGATTGTAAGATTTTTTTTTTTTTTTTTCAGAGATAATAATGATTTATTGATACAAGTCTTACTACTTAACCCTTTCTCAATATCCTTACACTCATCTTAAATGATTCTGAGGTGATTTTTCAACTATGTTTGGGGGATTTGTCTGCTTTGAAGAGGAAGTGCTAATCACTGTAAGCTGGATAACAGAGAGTAGTAATTAATTTAAAAAAAAAATATTTTAGCCAAATCCTTTTTGCTGTCAGTGCAGATGAATGTTCTGGTAACTGCTGTGAAAATGTAACCATATAATATATATATCCCGAAAATGTGCACGTCAGATCAGTTCTTTTAAATCAATTAAGTGTTGCAGTTCAATTTATATTACAATGAATCATTCATACAAAAAGTAGATTAGTAAAGTTAATGATATAAAATGGGAAAATCACTTTGTGAACAAAATTTTAAAGTTTCATTAACCTATAAATCACTCGATAAATATTATGATCCTTGTTTTTAAAAATTATGAGCTGTATAAGGTCTTATTTTAATATGCAAGTACTTTCAACTATACATTCAGTCATCCTCAGGCATGGAAATTATTTTGTTTTTAGTAAAATCCAGGTAGCATCAGAGATGAAAAAATTAAATGCAAATCAAAATTTTGTTCGCGAAGTGATTTTGCCATTTTATATCATTAACTTTTTGTATGAATGATTCATTGTAATATAAATTGAACTGCACTATATATATATATATATAGTCATCACAGCTCATCAATGTGGCTAGATATCTAGTTGCCTCCCTCTAGCTAAGATTGAAACCCAGCTAAAACATCCATAGACAATTGATATTAAAAAAATCTATGAAATTCTTATTACAGAATCATAGAAGTGAATTATTTTATGTTATTATTCTGGACAATCTCCACACACAAAAAAGCTAAGATGATTATGGACTGAACATGTGAGCAACAATGAAGTTTTAGAGAAAGTCGAAACCAAAAGAGCACATACTTAACATCAGAAAGAGGCAGTTGAAATTTTCTAGGGCACATAATGAGGTTAGAGATTTTGGAAAATTTGATAATCACAGGACAGATTGAATTCGAGGAATAGCGGAAATCAGCCCATGAACTAATTAGCAAGCTTGAGTTTAATGAATGATAGACCAAGGTTTAGGAGAGATAACAAAAAGACAAAATTTATTAAGAGCTACATAGGACAAGAAATTGTGAAGAGCCATGATCACCTATGTCCTGAAGAGACATGGCACATAGAAGAAGAAGCAAATGAAATAAAAATGGAAAATGAAATAAAATAAATAAATAAATACATTATTTTATACTGTATTCAATAATTCTACCAAGGGACACAACATATAGAAAGAGAATTATTTGGTTCAATGTTCTACAAATTATCTAATGTTCTTCAGATCTGTGTGGATATACTTTAGTCACCTATTGTGTTGAAATCATTTGTACATAATCAAATAATCTTGTAGGTATTGATATGGTACCAATTTCCTCAGATTTATAAATGATAGATTAAACAGTGATATAGGGTATATAAAACTGCTTATAATTTTTTAAAACTTGGTAAACCTCAGTCAGTTACTTTTTCAAATTTTCAGAGTGAATTTTTGTTTTCATTATGATTTAAAAAATGAATGGATGTTTAATATGTAACATAAATTCATATAGGCATTTGAAAGTATTCTTGAAAACGACAACATGCAAGGTGAATAAGAATGGCACTTTGACATAACATATTGACAATGTAATTTTTTCTCTGAGGCTAAATATATTTTATTGCTTATTGAAGAAATAAAATAATATTTTCTCTTATTAGTTCAAATATTGAACTTTATTTACATTATTCGGACTACTGTCCTCATCGTTGTCACCATATTTATTACAACGTTTCGGCCGGTGTACACTCCGGCCTACTTCCAGTGGTTGGAATACCGAATGGTACCTTTTTATTTCGCTCTTTGTGGTAGACTGTTCTAGTTCCATGTGCCATGTTTAATGGATGTCAGTTATCAGTTATCTCCTGTTAATTTCTCTCTGAAAGTTCTCCACTGCCTTAACCAGGTATTGAACTCACACTCTTTTTGGTCCTGTCACTGGATCTAACTAACGCCTTTATCCACTGTGCCATCTGTCCTTGAGGACACATATATATTGACAGATACATATTGAACTGTATTATTAATGTATATTGAATAGATAAATATCATCAAATCAAATTCCGAATGATTATTCCTTAAAAGAAAATAATCACAAAGTCAAATCCTTGTGTAGAATTGTTTTTCTGCTCATTTACCTATAAAAAAAATGACCTGTCATTTACCTGTGGAAGTGTGATTTTTTTTTTAAATGATCAAAAGTCATAGTTTCCAAGGGAAGGTTTATCTTCTTAATAATATATAATATTAGCAATACTATAAAACATATTGACCCTAAAAATTCCTTTTTATTTGATAATTTGAAAATATTTTGTTGTCATTAATAAAATGACCAAAATGCTACTTTTGGGAAAAGAACAATTTCAAGTTTGTGGCGGGAATTCTTTTTATATTCCTGTATCAGTAAAATGATCAAATTTATCTGTGCATCAATTCGAGATATGTAATTTGAATGAGCTACAAATGAAGAACATTCACTTCTGATTATTTTTAGAGCAGTATCGTTAAATATAGTGTAGGCACAAAAGTATATTAAAAATGTTATATGACTTTTAGTCAATATTTTCTGTGCTATTTGTGAGCTTTTGACAAAGATCTTTCTTTATCTATGGAAATACCGATATAACTCTGGTGCCATTACACTACAACTATTTTCTTTGTCTTCTTCATTCATCTGATGTCTTTTCCTCTTGGATTCCTCAAAATAGATTCACTTATCAAGATGCCATTGATTGGGATTTTGAGATTTTGACTTGTTCTTTCGTGTTTATAGTGTCTTGGGAAAGTTTTGCAATGTCAGAAATCATAATGTTCCATGTTCCACTAATAACTTTTGAGCATTTGTTAAATAATAATTTCTGATTTTTGATCTCTCTCATATTTCAGATATTGTCCTTGTTCTATTCATTGCCTGATGGAAAAGTAAGTTGGCATTGTACTGCTACTACTTTTCTAGCATTGTATCTCAAATAATTTGGAAAGATTTCTCTTGATATTTCTTCATGAAAAATACCTGTCACTATTTAAATCTCTTGTTCTTTATTACTTCTTCATTGGTTTACCCTTTAAAATAATTACCATAATCCCTCATGTATAATACACCTTCATCCATAATACGTACATCTAAAATTGTGCTGAAAGTGTGGTAAAATGTTTCTACTCATGCATAATATGCACCCCTTGTTTGGTAATCAAACCCTATAAATTGTACCTCTCCAATTTAATTACAGCCAGCATTTCCTACTCTTATTTACAAAAATGGTTTTAAATATAGAATAATATTATAATTTAGTTTTATGATAATTCTTATTTTATTTTACATTTGTAAGTATTGTTAGGTACATATGATTGGATTTGGAAATGTTAGTGTCAAATTGTCATATGCGTATGGTGAGTAGTCATTTTACAACTGAAATCAAACTATGAAACATCAATTTTTTAAAGATTTTTTTTGTAGCTGTGCATAATATGCACCCCTAATTTTGCTTATTATTTTTTAGAAAAAATGCATATTATACTTGGGGAATTATGGTAGGTAAGATAGACTTCTATGTCTTCTTCTCAGATGGTAAATTTCTTCACCTTTGTTGTTAGGTCATTTTCATCACTTTCCATACACTCTTTAGTCAAGAGCTCTAAGTTCCTTCTTTTGTTCATCTGAAGCAGAAATTTTCCTTTCTTTCTTTTCAGAAGATGTTTCATAAGTGAAATCTTTAGTTCCTCTAAAAGGAATATGTTTTTGTGTCATAGGACATTAGTTATTCACAAAGAAAGTTGGTCTACCTCCAGGAGCTGGTAAACAAGATGGCTGATCATTGCTTGGTTATGTTTACATGTTAAGTGAATCAATGTCCTTGTTACTTTCTATGACTTCATTGAGAACATGGTGAATAGTGATTTTAAACATTAAGAACTACAGAATCTACTCATAGATTGCATGATTTTCTTGATTCTCTGATCAAAACAAGAGCCTTTCTTTATAAGGATTCTTTTAGTGAAATGAGTTCAATATTTGTATTCATCAACAATCCAATATTTTCTTTTGTGTAAAAAAATAAAAAAATTTATCTTGGAGAAATCAAAATATTACCTGTGAAAGAATTCACAGATTTAACTAGCATAAATATATTTAGTGAAAAATATAAAACAAAACTTGTAATGTTTATTCAATCAGATAGAATACAGAATTTTTTTATCATGGCTTTATTTACATGTGTGTACAAAAATCAACTTAGTGAGATGACACAAAAGATACATTGGAAAAGCAAAAGAGTTTGGCAGAAAATAAGCAAAGTAATAAGACGCAGGAAAACTTTATTAGGAACTAAAAAAAAAGAGTGCTTAACTGCAAATATCTAGATTCTGTATGGCAGTGAATATCTCCAAAGATGAAGAGGTAACTTGAGGTAGCTGAGAAAATCATAAATGGTAAATGTGAACAAAGAGGAATCTGTAAGGGAAATGGGAATAAAAAGGGCACTTGTATTGAATCAGAAAGAGTAAGTTGAAATTTCTGGGACACATAATGAGGAAAGAAGGCTTGGAAAATTTGACACTCACTGAACATGTTCAAAGCAAAAAGGGCATAGGGAAACAGCAAGTTACCTACCTAATGAATTTGTATAAATGGATGGCAGAGTTGATACAAAAAGGGATGGTAAAGAGCAAAATCTTAACTCTCACTTACTTAAATACTTTAAAGAAATTACTTTGGAGATATGATAATTCATAATTTTAATATCTCAAAAAGCAAAGTGATTTAGATATCTACAATATATAACCAGTGGACATATGACCTTTTAAAAGATACACATATTTTGTTAAGATAAATCATTAAATTATGATGTTGGGACATTTGGCCTTTATCCAAGGAAGAAAAAAAAACAAACCTTCTGAAATCTGATCTCAACTCTCAGTATGTTTATTGATCTATCTTTTAACCCTTACATGTCACATCTCTCCCTTATCCTACCTGTGATATTGTAAATAACACACAAATCTCCAAAACCACTAACAAAGCTATTTATCATGCATCATTTCTCTTCTACTATTTCATTCAGTACAAAAGTCTTTCTTCTTTTTTATTTTTTATATCATGCAATGTTTTTAAGAGACCTTCTTTTTCTCCTGTTATGTCATGCAATGTTTTTAAGAGACCTTCTTTTTCTCCTGTTATGTCATGAAATGTTTTTAAGAGACCTTCTTTTTCTCCTGTTATGTCAATGTTTTTTAAGAGACCTTCTTTTTTTTAAATGAGACCTTCTTTTTCTCTTGTTATGTCATGCAATGTTTTTAAGAGACCTTCATTTTCTCCTGTTATGTCATGCAATGTTTTTAAGAGACCTTCTTTTTCTCCTGTTATGTCATGCAATGTTTTTAAGAGACCTTCTTTTTCTCCTGTTATGTCATGCAATGTTTTTAAGAGACCTTTTTCTCCTGTTATGTCATGCAATGTTTTTAAGAGACCTTCTTTTTTCTCCTGTTATGTCATGCAATGTTTTTTAAGAGACCTTTTTTTCTCCTGTTATGTCATGCAATGTTTTTAAGAGACCTTCATTTTCTCCTGTTATGTCATGCAATGTTTTTTAAGAGACCTTCTTTTTCTCCTGTTATGTCATGCAATGTTTTTAAGAGACCTTCTTTTTCTCCTGTTATGTCATGCAATGTTTTTAAGAGACCTTCTTTTTCTCCTGTTATGTCATGCAATGTTTTTAAGAGACCTTCATTTTCTCCTGTTATGTCATGCAATGTTTTTAAGAGACCTTCATATTCTCCTGTTATGTCATGCAATGTTTTTAAGAGACCTTCATTTTCTCCTGTTATGTCATGCAATGTTTTTAAATGTGCTTCTTCTGTTATGCCATGCAATATTTTTTTCCAAATCTTTCATATTCTTTTATTATCATGCAATCAATTATGGGGTTTGCCCCACCATATTTAATTAAGGGGTTCACACCACCCCTTACCAATTATTAAACTTTTATATATGGAGTCTCAACCTCCCTTAATCTTTGTTCCAATCTACACCACACTACTTTTCTTGTTTTATAGTTTGTCCATTTTGGTCACCATTTTTTCTCTCTCCATAATAGGAGGTTTTGGTATTTTTTTAACAGGTGTTACCTCTGGTTCCAATTCTTCTGTTGGATTCAACTTGGTTTTCTCTTCATTTTGCTTCAATCTGTTTGGGTAAAGAACACTTCACAAGTTGTTGCATACTCACCAAAACACTATTAATTGATTGTTTTCTATACTTCTTCAGCTTCCATACCACTGTTACAAAAGCAGCATTAACTATCAGGGTACCCACTAATGCTGACCAGCTTTTTATGATTATTTTATTTCCAAACTGTACACTTTTCTCCTAAAGTATCTAATATGTCTTTCAATTGGTATAAAGTAATTCTCTCTATTGGCTTTAATAACTTTGGCATCTCCCTTCGGGTAACTTCAGGGCATCTGTCTGCCACTGGCTTCCACAGTTCTGTCCAATTATTTAAATTCTCTCTTCTCTTGTTCTTGTAACGGCATTCACCTGAGGTGGATTGAGCCAGCTCCAATATTGGAATTTCATGGGAATTTGGAATTCACAAGCAGTCCCCAACCTGCATGTATAGCACATGAGATTTGATTATATTGGTGAAGGTTTCGTGCAGAACCATCCACACTTTTTGAAGGGCCGATTATAGAGACCTGGTGCACTACATGCCACAAGGTCCCCAAACGACCCTTATTATTTAAATTCTTCTCAATTGAATCTTTTTTCTCATACTTTTCTTTGGTCTGATAATATAGGGGAGAGGAAATGGATATTCCAAATGTGGAACATCCTAGGGGTAAGTCTATTAAGGACAATGGGGGTTCTACCCTCATTGTCTTGGTGGATTCTCTTCCACACACCCTGAACAGATAAATCTGCTTCTGGGTGGCTACTTCCCAGACTATCAGATATACTGATAGCTTGTGGCAATATGGTGTTTGTCAATATCTCTCTCAAGCCAGTTTTCTTAATCTCCTCTCTATTGCCTTTAAACAGTTCAAGCACATACAACCTGTGATTACCTGTGACATAAATAGTACTTGATACAATACACATCCCTAAAGCATCAACTCTACACATCCTGACTTCTTCCATCATCAGCATCATAAATTTCATCCTAGCTGAATTCAAAGCTATCTATTCTGTCTCAAATAGGTATTTCACAACTGCCCATGTCCTGTTCTACTCAGGGGTAGGGGATGTATAAGTTTATTACTTGATATATTTCAAAAAGACTTTCTCTATCCAATAATGGAATGGAGGACAGAACCAATAGCTTCTTATCTTCTGACAAGGTAACATAACCTAATGCAGTATAGTATTTCCGTAACTCTTCTGTGGGGTCTACCGGTAAACATTAATGGTCGGGTAATTCAGTTTGTAACTTCAATAACAATTTCTTCAAGCTGCCTAGTGTCACTATGCTTGGGGACAAATGTCCTAATGACAACCTATCAAGTTGGGCTTTTATATAGTCTATCAAAATCATCAGGGATTGACCAGTCTGTTGCACCCTATTAGTAATGGTGATTAACTGGAAATACTGCTGTACAAAACCACTTAATTCTTGTAATTCAGCTGTCACAGCCTCCAAATTATTACCTACTTCCTGTTTCAATTCATTCAGGTTATTTATCAACCAGTTGAAACTTGCTCTATTCTTTGCCATTTCTAACATTGTCACAGTCAGTATTGCTATCTGGGCTAAGTTTCTCTGATCTTTTTCTACTTCTCCCAGTTTCCTTCAGTTACTGTTTCAAACAGGACACTCAGTGTCTTTCCCACGATAGGGACTGCTGTTCTCTTTCTTCTCATTTGCAACAGTTTGATTCCTTTCAGATAATTCCTCATATCCTTCCACTGGGCTTCCATTGTGGCCATCTCCAATTCTAGGGAATACAATAGACTGAGGTACCTCTCTGCTTCAGTATATGCCTGTGCTACCTTTACGCAGGCTTCACCCAACTTATTTATCTCATCCTCTAGTTTGTTCAATAGTAACTGACATGATTTTAAATCTATCACAAATGTAACTAACCATTTTGACCTTGCTAATATTACTTCACTTGATTTCTTGAAAATCATATCCTGGTTGTGTCTCTAGGCTTCTATCATCGTCGTCATCAGTCGTATCACCTCTCTTCATACAAGCCATCCCCACAAGGGTAACAAGGTTTCCTTGTATGACTTTTCTGACCACCCATCATTTACTTACTTTTATATTCACTTATTCTAGAGTGTTTCCCTACTTCCTTCATTTAGTTGCCAATTTTCAACCTTTTCTTCTTTTAACCAACCTATAGTAGATTGATTGGTTTTATACAGGTGTGCAGTGCTTTCATCCTAAAGTTTGTGTCTTATTGATACTGCCACCAGACACACACAGGCCCTTGTGCAGACCAACAACATCACCACCAAGTAATTTCTTCTGCCCTATGTGATGCACTATCAACCCCCCTCTGTCCTCTCAAACCAGCCCCTACTATTAGTTATTGGATAGCCTTTTGAATGAACCTGATGTCTTTGCACACCAACTCCACCCATCACAGTCTTCTTACTTTTAAGTTTCGATTGGCACTGTTAACTATCAATAGTATTCTGGACAATCTTCCCCTCAATGTGCACTGTAATCGTTTCTGTGACACTCAGTTACTTTAAATTTCATGGCTCATTCATCAGAGCTAAACAAATCCACTTCATCAGTTATAAGCCACTATTACTAAAATATTCATCATTTTAAATCCACAATGTTGTAGAGGACTGTGTGTGTATTTACATGTTTTGTATTAGAAACACATGTGTAACTCCTGGTAGAATATTAAAAGTTCCAACTACGAGAAAATTGCTGGACTCAAGTCCAACTGAAGATAAAGAAGACAAACAAGACAGATATATATATATATATATATATATATATATATATATATATATATATATATAAACAAATATATGTATTAACAACAAATTACAAAGCATATAGACAGTTAACATTTGTTTTTGTGTGAACATTCATGTTTGATCTTTGGCGAATGTTCGTATTTTGGTGCATGTTCATACATATATGTATATTTGTAATGTTCATGGCATCACCCAAAATTTGGAAAACACGGGTCTTCTAAGAGCTTACATTTTGTCGTTGAAATGAAGAAGAAAGAGAGATTTACCTCACCTCCATGTGATTTGGGATTCAGCACCAGACCTGAAGGAAATAGAGAAAGAGACAAGAATTTTCCCAGTATTTATAGTATAGGGAGATAGACCCCTGGTGACAATTATGGAATTAAGGAGGAGCTAATTCCGACACTGTCAAACCAATATTTCCTTTCTTGTATTTCAAAAACACCTCACATCATAGTGAATTTGCAGGCTACCACTACAACAGGGTGGTCTATGTCTAAAATCGATGTCACTAGCGACATTGAGTCCGAACTTATCCAATAATCACTCAACAGTCAATATCTCAGCCTCTTAACACAATAAAGTAATTCTCCAAACACCACCCCTTTGTTCAACCAACAAAAGAAAAAAAAAAAACACTACTGCTTTATTTCCTTTTAAAATACCAAAAAATAATTTTTTTTTACTTCAACAGGTGGCTTCTAAAATCTGACTTTGATTAAACCCCCAACAAATAATTCTGGTTGCTCCTCTCAACAAAATCAAAAACTTTTTACAATAAAATCTTTTTCCATCATTAAGTTAAGCTTGCCTTTTCCTCTTTATCAGCAGGCAGTAATTAACTCACTCTCTATTGAAGTCTGTCTCTCCCTACCTCTCTCTCACTGCCTCTAGCAATTACTATTGTAACTGGATTTCTTCACAGGGGCCATACTTTGCTGTCTTGACCCTGTTCTCTACTTTTTTCTTTCAACTGCTTTTGGAGTTGGGAAAGAGGTATTTCATCCTCCTCTTCCCAATCACTCAGTTCGCCATCTTTGGGAGGTTTCGAGCGAGAACCCAAGACTTCATCACTTAGGTTCTCTGCTTTAGACTCATCCAGTGATGGCTTTCCTATTTTTCTTATTACATGAGCCACCCTTCCTGTTGATTCTTGTGCTGGAGTGGCCCCCTGGCATCTTCCTGACCCTGTTTGCTGGGGGTGTATCTGTTGACAGGAGGCTCTGTTTCTTCTTGACTACACACCATTTTGTCTTATGGCCAAGTATTGGTTCATCAAAATACCAGGGTAATCCACACTTTCTTGGAGAGTCCACCACCTTGTGACCTTCATAGTGACAGCATGCCATCCCCGATCTGCCAGGTGTGGGTTTATAAAACCTGTGCCCCAATGTCCATGACCTTCTATTAGGAACCTCTTCCCATTTCTGAGTCTATCACATCTCCTTCACTTTCATAGTCCACATGGGGGTGGGGTGTCCTGTCTACCTCCCGACCTTGTACCTGTGCTCTCTTGCCTTTCACCTTTTTCCAAATTCTTTCATTATCCTTAGCTAACATGGTAGCCACTGACAGCTTGACTGGGGCCTCCTTAATTAAGTCATACCTTATATGCTCGTTTTGGAGTGCCTCCACATACAGGTCAGTCACATGGGCTTATATGGCAACATTTTCCCTCACTTCTTCAGGGAAAGCAAGGCCTGTTAATTTCTTGACCCTCTCTCTCAACTCTCTGGGAGATTCACCTTTCATTTCAGCTGATGTGGTTTGGAATTTCAGTTCCCCTTAACTTCCACACATAATTGTTTTTTTGACTCTGGAAAATTAATCACATGTCCAATTTTGAAGAGGTCCCTCCTCTGAGGAGTAGTGGTAGCAGAATATCAATCCACCCTAACTCCTTCCTTCTCATATTGGTGCCTCATACCAATACTGCCCAAGGTGTTTAGGCAATCCCTCTGTCTCCCTTGGTGTTCTACCTAGGCCTTTCACTTCTATGGTCACCTGACCAATTTGATCTCTAGATTGCATGGGCAAGCAGGTATGGTTTAGCTACAATTATTAATTTTAATAAACTATAATTTTCATTAACAAAATTCCTCAACTCCTTCTCAATTGGGTACTCACCAGCTGTTCCACTGACATCCGCTTCAGCAATTCATACCTTCCCTTCCCGACAAGTGATTAAAAAAAACAATTCTTTAACTATGCTTTTGTTTCCAGAACATCTTAATTTTTATCTTGACTGACTTACTGGGTTATGGCCAGCAGATAATTCCATAAACTGAATTTTAAAAACAAAAGTGTCTTCATTTCATAGTCAGTTGCCAACTTCAGTCATATTGTTTTTTGTAGGAAAAATCAGATATTTCTGTCTTTTCCCTCTGCCTTTATACAAAGAAGAAAACAATCCTTTGAATTTACTAAAATCTGGTCTTGACTCTTGGTATGTTTACCAATCTTTCAACCCTTATAATGCCACATCTCTCTTGGTATAGCTATCAAGCTATCCTTCTAACCCTTAATGTGTAACAAAATGTCCCTGTTTGATTCTTTGAAATAAAAAATATAAGAAGAGATATTTAAAAATTCTATTTGCTAAAAGAAAGCTGCTTTCACTAACTGGTGTAGAAAGAAATTTTGTGTTGACTGCCTTTTATTAATGACTCAAATTTTGAGATGTTTCCATTTACCAAAAGAAGTCCAAATTTTATCTGTATTTTCAGTAATACCCATCGCTAAAAGTTCTTTTTCTTTACAGAAAGATTTTACAGTTACACAATAAAACTATTTGAAATCAGTTACCCATATATATTTTCAACATGGGTAAGGCAAAATGATTGTCATTTATTTGTCAATGCCCATTATGCTGTATCATTGATTTACTGTTGATTTTTAAACTAAAATTATAAATTATCACAATAACAATTTTTGCAAATATATTTAAGGCATGGTACTAACAGCTTATGCTTTAATACATATTTTGAGTACAATTTTTCTTTCACCATTCTAACTAGACTTGATGTTATAGCATTTTTATTGCATAAATCATCTCATCCAGTTTTTATAAAAGTTTCATTAAAATATTAAGAAACAAATCTGTATAAGTTATTAAGTATAATTGGCAAAATGCTTAAAGATAATTGACAAATTTTCCAGTAAAAAATAAGGAAAGGAAGACAAAAAACAGGACAAATAATACTAAGCAAACAATATACACATATGAGAAAGGGATGCAGTCAATTGGTTACATCATTCTGACTTCAAGAAAGAACAAAAATATAGGGGATGGGACTGGGAATTGTTCATTTTTATTGGTTAGAAAGAAATCCCAGCATGCATCTCTAGGATTTGTTTATAAATTTAGTGTGGGTATGTTCTTAGCAGTTATTCCTACAGGGAACATAACATTTCAAAATCTATCTATTAAAATTTTTCCTATCTTAAAGTAAATGAATATTTCAGTTTTACATTGATTATGTTGATTGTATTAATACTTATTTATCTTTTTCTGTTCTGAATATAAGGTTTTTCTCTATTTCATATGGCTACACATAGAAGTGTCAATTAGAATACAAAACTAATGTTTATTTTGCTATGAATTTTGCTAAAAAAGATGAGATTAGAAAGAAGAGCAAAAGCTCTTGTCACATAAAAAATAAGTTTTTTTAAGCAACTAAGTTTTCTTTTGAAAAATCAGTTGGAAATAAAGAAGTATCTTCCCAGAAGTTTTATGGTAAATATAGTGATTTAAAAGGCCACTCGATTGGTGACAAGTATTGATCATTTCTTATAATTTCCATGAGTTTTATGCCAGCACCATTCATCAATAAGGGGAAAAAGTCAGGATAATTGTTGCTTAAAATTACAAGTTAAAGTATTTTCCTTATTCACATTATTTGAATTTAGGTTTTTAACTTTATTACAAATTCAACATTATACCTGCCAAAAGAAATCCTAGGATTATTTATATATATAGATCTGCATCTATGTTAAATCGGTGTCTCTGTGTATTCTTTCTAGAATTATTATTGCTCATGGGTGCTATATCTAGAACCAGACTGTTTTTTCCTAGCCTTCAACCTGGAATAAATGTGAAGTATTTGTTCTCTGATTGTCTTTAAGTTATAAAGGATACTTGGTCCTGGGGATTCTAACTCTGAAGCAGCACCTTTCTCATTACACTTAAGGGAAAGTGTTGGTGGATACTAATGCTACTATAGTAGTGGTCATAAGGACTGGTCAATTTCTGTCCTGACCCACATGTACATGCAAATGCACTCACATTAAACCAACCTTGTGTTACATGCTATGAATGTGGAGAGGTTGGTAAATGATGGATCAGAATGCCCTCTGCTCAATCTTTGAGCTGAGATTAAAGTGTAATATCTGTTCTCTCTTTCTCTTGAAGTTATATGGGAAGACTGGTTCTGGAAATGTCAACCCTGTAGCAGGATTTTGTACCAATGTTAATGTCAGAAAACTCTGATACCTGCATGACAATGTCAGTTTTTGATCTTGGCCTACATGTAACTTCTCTTACATCCTGTATATTTAATTTTTTTTTTTCATCAATAAGAATGTCACTGTCACACAAGTCTGTGTAATCAAATACCAGATACGTTCTTGAGAGAGAACATTTAGAAGAGACATTGATTTTAATACTATATTGGAACTGGTTTTTAAAGAAACTCTTTTTTGCCATTAAATCCTCTTATATTAGGGGTCAATATCTGGTTGATTCTCTGATAAAAACATGATTTTTTTTTTCTCATCTTATTGGAAAATTCAGTCTGAGATTTCATACTTGGACTATTGCCTATATTGTTAAACACTGGTTAAATTCTTTGTAAGAAAATGAAAAATATATTCATTGCTGCCTGCATTTTTGTAAGATGGTGTTATTTATGTATTTGACATTAAGTATCACAGTATTGTATGGAGTTAGGCTCAGTTCGAATACAGGTAAGTTTAAGATGTCTGAATAAATATTAGCTGGAAAGATATATCAATTTTATATAAAAGACTATAGATATTTTTTGAGACATTATTGGGAGAAAATGGCTGGCATGGCCTTTGATATCATCATTTGATTCTTGCAGGCATGAATTCTTATTTTGATTGCTTTTAGCAAACTGCTTAATACACTGTATTCTTAGCCCTTTCCTGGATGTACAGTACACTTCAGGGAATTTTGAATCCTTTATTTTGTCCCCAAAAAGGATATTAGTTTTATCCCTATATTTCTGTAATATCCTCAATTGTTCAAGATTTCTGACTTTTATAATTGTCATGTTTCTAATTGTTTTGTCAACATTTTAGTATTTCTTCACTACTTGTCCCAGCATCCTGGGTGTGACGATAAACTACATCCACATCCTGGGTAAGATGATAAACTACGTCCAGCAGCAAGGCCTCTGATCAGGAGGTTTTGAGGAGCATGGAAACACCTCTTAACTGCTGATGTTTCCAGGTCCAACCTCACCGCGGGTGGTAGCACCTGTTAGGGTCCCAGCTATGGGCAAATAGTTAACTCCTAAACTGGGGTAAAAACACTATGAAAATGTAAAAATAGTTTTTAATACCAGAAATACTTTGTAAAAAATTATTACCAGCAATAAATTTTTGAAGAAAAAAAAAAACTATTACCAGCAATACATCTTTGAAAAAAATATTACCAATAATGTTTTTAAGAAATAAATATTACTTAGCAATACATTTTTAAAAAAGATTATTACCAGCAATACATTTCTGAAGGAAAAATATTGCCAGAAATAGATTTTTGACAAAATATTACCAGTAATAAAAATTTTGTCAGCATTAAATAGCCCATGGAGGTTGATATGCCGTAAAACAAACCAAACTACTTGTCCCAGAGACTGAACTCCCAATTAACAATTTTATCCACCTGCATATATCTTATGGACTTATACATAGCTGAATATGGGAAATGCATCTGATGTATATTGCTGCTTATAAGATGCATTTTTTTCTCATAAAATATCTTCTAAAGCCACCCTGCATCATATAAATCAAAGGTCAGTGATGAGACTTTACATTTCTTGTAATTATTACATTGAAAACGGTTACCACAACTTTAGTACTTCTCGATCTGTGATGAATTGGTCATGATTAGTCAGGTGTTCATGCTGAAATATGCTATCCAGGGGGCAGATTTAGGGATAATGGGAAGGGCTATGAAGTACAAGGAAAAAACTTTTTCCCAATTTCTTCCTTCATAATTTCGTGGGTGCATCTAATACACTGGAGTGCCTTATAAGCAGCAAAATATAGTATTTACCATTCATCTCAATTGTAGGCTTATTAACTGACTCATGAACAAATAATATGTGTATAATAATGAAGTCTATTGTTATGCCACACATTTTGACACCAATTACTTTATCTGATGATGATGATGTTGTATAATGATGTTTTTTCTTTTTCTTTTAACTTTATAGCAATCCATCTGAGTGGATGGGAAATAGATATGCCTGCAAAATCTAAGCACGTGGTTCAAGCAACTGTGAGACCTTCCTTCCAGGCTTCCTACCGATTTGTAATTTCTTATCAACTAGTGTTGGATCAAGGTAAAAAATAAATCTGAATTTCTCTTTTTCATAATGTATTTTTGATCTTGAGACATCAACAAACATTTAAATCTGTTTCTTTGAATGTAGATATTTGCTTGTGTTTTTTCTAATCATTTCACCCCAAGCAAGGTAATAAAGCCACGAGGACACAAGGGATTACTAAGTGTTAGAGAATATGAAAAAAAAACTACTATTGAGGTGAGAAAACAGTAAAAGAACAAGAATTAAGAAGAGAGAAGATAACAATTGACTGATCAAAGTTGACTAAGAAGCAAGAAGCTAGAAGAGAATTTCATAAACAAGAAGTACAATAGAAAAACTGCTAGATTACAACTTAAAGTTACATCTAGCCATTTCAACTGTAAAATGATGTACAAAGTATAGGTATCATAGTGGAGAATTCATCAGAAAAATTACCATGAAAATATTTATATAAAAGTCACAGGTATGCTACATTATGTATTGAGGCTGAGATGGCAAGTCAGGACCAATAACATTGCAGATTCTTCTTTAAATTTTATCAAGAATCTCTAAATATATATCAAGAGCACCAGACCAGATGTGGCAGCAATATTCAAAGCAAGGAGGAATGGAAGACTTATAAATATGTAAAACTGATTCTGTCAAGAAAAAATTGTCTAACATTACATAGTGAACCAACTTTCTTAGCTGCAGACTTTGTGATTGATTCATTATATTCTTTCAATTTCATGTCAGCTGAAAAAATTAGTCTGAGAAGGTGCAATGAGTTACTACCCTGGAGGTTAGCATCAGCCATTCTGATAGAAAGGAAAAACGGTTCTCTCAAATGATTAAAAGAGAGCAGTTTCATTTTTGAGGTGTTAACAAGCCATTACTTGTCACATTTAACAACTAATTGTAGGTCATTTTTGAGATCAGCTGCCAATTTGACCTTATTGAACTGATCAGACTTATTATTAAGACAGGAGCTTAATAAGCTTCCTATCAAACATGAATGAATGCTCTCTGCACTCCTCAAATTTCAGTGTACCATCACCTCTTCCTTTCATGTCACTTCAAGATGTATCTGAGCATAGTTATCCACATAATCCTTTTCTCTTAGGAACTATAAAATGTGAAATATCACAATTCTTCTTAGGAAATAAGGATTGGTTTCCTGTTTCCTTCTGTATGAGAGAACCTAGTCTCAACTGCTGTTTAATCTTTTAGTATTCAATATACACAAACCTGCCCCATAAATATTGACTCTAAAATTCTTAGTGTTTGTGCTCAAAGTCTTACAATTTGCATGACTTTCTATGTTATTTGCATTGATGTTGTCATATATTATGGAAGATTACAGTGGGTTGAATACTGACAGCCAATATTTATGGGACATGTTTGAGTATGTTGAATGATAAAGGGTTAAGCTGGATAATAGAAATGATAGAAAAATATTTCTTATATGTCTATATTTCTGAGATGGTTACACTATTTATAGCTTTTGAACTGTTGTCCTCATCTTTGTTACCATATTCACAGCATTTCAGTCCTTGTATGCTCCGGCCTTCTTCACGCAATATATGGTTGGAATTTGGACCAAACTCTTTATCTATTTCATGGGGTAGATTGTTCTAATAATAATATTCCTATTTGAAAGCTGTGTATTATATTTTACATAATGTATATTTATCTCAAGAAAATTTCCATTTGCTTCTTTTTTTTTTAAATATCTGAACATCAGAAAATGTTAATTAAATTGAGAAAGAGAACAGAAGAAAAGTCTTTTTCAATTTCAAGAAAATTAATATTTTTCATCGGTATTGTAAAATTTGCAGCTGTAAACAATTTGATTAGATTCTTCTTTGTTTAATACTCATGGACAGGCAGGTTCTGTTATTAAATGCCAGTGGATATAACAATGTCTATCCATGTTCATGTGGGGGTTCATTTTGTTGAAAAACAAAAAGAAAAATAAAGTCATTATAACTCAAGATTGACTACATGCCAATTTCTAAACAACCTTATAATGATAAAAACGTCTGCAGACAAACAAGCTTCATATTTGAAATTTCACATTTTAATGAGGCTAAGAAAACATACTCTGAATACACTGATATAAAATCAAAACATTCCCTGATGTCTGTGGTAACTACTAATGTGCTTGAAAGTATTTGAAGTTTATCAAAGTAAATAAAAAATCTCATAAATTTCTTTTTTGGATAGAAAGACCAGTTTAACAATCTGAGATTGGTACATATCATTGAAATATTATGATCAGTTATGGGCTAGTTATATTTTTTATTTTTTTTTTATGCATTTCATCCCAAGCAAAGCAAGATGCCACTAGTACACAGAGGGTTACAAAGTGGGAGCGAGAGTAAAGAGGTGTGATGGAGGAAAGGATGAAGAGAAGGGCAGGGGATAGTTCAGGGCATCTGGAGATGTCGATTGACATTACATTTGAATAGTTGGAGATTATAGCTATCAGGGAAACAAGTAATAGGAAGGGAATTCCACAGATGGGAGGTGCGAGACATGAAGCTGTTGGAGTAGAAGAGACGGCCACATTTAACTGTTTCAACAGTGAAAGGGTGGGACCGTGTTGCCAACCTAGTAGCATGCTTAAATTCATGCAGTCTGGAGTAGTTACCGTGAAAGTATTTGTAGAAAAGACAGATGGAGGTGATGGCATGTCTGTAAGAGAGCGACTGAAGTCGAGATGCCAGATCAGAACCATATTGCTTATCTGTCTCTAGATCTTGTCGAGGACATTAGGTGAACAGTTGGTCATATATGGCAGCAGTATTCCATGCAAGGGTGAATAGTTGATTTATAGATTTAAAGGATGGACTCAGGTGAGAGAAACTTTTTGGTCAGTAAATGTAGCACTACTCAGTATTAACATCAGGGTCAGAAATCCTTGGTCACAGCACTAGATAGGTGCAGTATCCTAGCCACTGCTTCTAAGGAACTTCTTCAACATGCTTAATTTTTCAGAACTTCCTTGTTTTATTTCCCACATTTATTTCCAGTACAGATGAAATGCAGTGAAGAAAATGCCTTTTTCATGATTGGGTATGGCTGCAAGTCAAGTGGAGGTTTAAAATCAGTGTTTTCCTTCTCTTAGATGAACTACCCTCCCGGGCTGATGTATTTTATCTACTTGAAGTGTATAGATACACACATAAATACATATAGATTTAACACTTAAACTCAAACAAAAGCAATTGCAGTTTGCTGGCCACGGCCACTGAGTAGAAGGGGAAGTCATCTCATGTTTACTTCTAGAGGTGTCTTTTCATGAAAGTTGACTTTCCCAGTTGACTATGGCTCGGGACTCAGCGTTGGACATTAGAAATCTACAGATGGAAATGCAGGATCGAACAGTGTGAAAAGGGATTGTTAATGGACTTCCAACCAACCATAGAGAACTCAAAAGGTCGAGTGAATTTGAGAAGTTTATTTTCCTGAAGAACTGTTTTCAGAGACAGATATTTTAAAAAATTCAGCTAACAGTAATGTTTATGCAGTTTAAGCTTAATATTACCATCTGATTTTTATTATATAGAATATTTCTGAATCAAAATAGAGTTCTGGAATCCCTTCCAAAATTTGATTATTTATTCCTTAGCTTATGACCAGCAATTCCACAACATTTCATTAAAATTTCTTTAGACTCTTTGGAAATATTTTGTGAACAGACATTGGTGAAGTCAAAACCTTTAGGCAACATCCCTAGCTGAAGTAATTAACTCCCAATTCCAATAACTGGAATTTTTAAAAAGAATGACTGGACTTTTGCTTTAACAACTGAATATGAAATATATTTAGGCAAGAATTCAATATTTATTCAAAATTTTAGATATTAAAGACAAAATTAATCAACTGGGAAGGATTTTTTAATGATATATCCTTTCAGAATATAGGTGTTGATTGCTCTCCACAGATTTTGTTTTTTATTCTCTGTTACTTGACATAACTTCTTAGGAAAATTAGTGTAGTGGTTTCCTGTTTTCTTCTACATGGTCAGCAATATATTTTTGGAAAAAAGAAAAAGAAAAATATATATTACCAGCTATAAATCTTTTGAAAAAGAGAAAAATATTACCAGCAATACATATTTGAAAGAAAATTATTACCAGAAATGGAATTTTTGAAGGAAAAATATTACCAGAAATAGATTTAAAAAAAAAATATTACCAACAATAAAAATGTTGTTGGCATTAAATAACCCATTGAGGTTGATATGCCATAAAACCAACCCAAACCAAACCAAATCTTCTACATGGTTTTGAATTCAAAGTTTTCTTTCTCCTACACTGGCTACTATACAGTACTAGGCTATTCTGCTGTTTAGCTAAAGGAAGAAGAGATGAATTCTTGCCTTTCCCAAAGGGTGTTTGTGTGAAAGTGAATGCACTAGACTCAGCTAGAATTTGAACTCAACTGACTGATTCCATTTTCCATGCCAATAACCATTTTTTTACTCAATTCATACGAAAATAATATTGTTTCTACTCCAACTATGAACAACAAATATTGTGCTGAAAGATACTGAGAAAGAGTGAATGGTCAATTTTGTAAGAGTTGATCTTCCATTGAATGTAGAATTTCCTTTAGCTCAGGTGTGAAGAGCAGCTGGAACAGTTAGCCTGGCTTCTCTGATATATAAACTGTTATTTTTGAATCATACTGTTTGTTCCATCCAGTAGACTGATTTCCTGAGTAAATTATTGTAAAAAGCAACTAAAAATCAAGATGAATGGAGACTGCTAATAAAAACTAATAGTAACCAAAAAACAGAATTTCAGCCTAGAAAGATCACAGACAGTGAAGTTGATGAGACTCTGTGATTTATGCCATAAATGCAGGTAAATGGATAATTCATGACATGTAATTAAATCAGGTGCTGCCAAAAACTTACTATGTCCTTATCTTCACACATTAGGTTTCTTTAATCTTAGTCTCAGTGACTTGATGTATTATTTTTTTTTTTATCCTGTTTGTCAAAGCTGAAGAAAAATCTCACTGTATTTACTCAAATAATGACATGGAGGAATTTATTGGTGTACAAAGAGAGTTTGCAATATTTTCAAATTACTACAGTAACAATAAGAATTGATAATTTCATTTATATAAATACATCACAAATACAGTAGTCCACTGCTATGGTGTGGACCTTGATTCTTGGGCCCTATTTGTCCTATTTTGCGATATATACCGTAGATAATGGCTCAAAATTACACTAATTTATGCCAATGATTCCATAAGAAATTTCAAGTTATTTCTTTTTTAAGCCCCTGCACTAAGTATCTAATAAAAATTTCCCAAACAGTTATTTTTTTATTCTAAATTTACATGCCTAATTCAAAAATAAGAAAGAAATTTTTATAAAATCTATCGTTTTGGAGTTATCGACAATAAAAGTTTGGACTCATTCATGTCATTGTCGGCTATGGCATGGCAACCATTATTGGCATTGTTTGCATCAGTGTGTGTGTGCAATAATCGAGACAAGTGAATCTCTATTCCACGACAGATATACGCAAACAACACCAGTAATGGCTGCCATGACACAAATGGGTCTGAACTTTTATTATCAATAGCTCCAAAAAGGTAGATTTTATAAGAATTTGTTATTTTTTAATTAAGCATGTAAATTTACACATAAATATAACATTTCAAGAAATTTTTATTAGATACGTAGTGTGGAGCTAAAAAAAATTACCCAAAATTTCAACTTATTTCAGTGTTTTACAGCAGATTTTTTATACAATAAATTTTAACCGTCCTCAAAAGTACTTCCTTTTGCAATGGATTATGGTCTAGTTTGAAAAGTAGTCCTGCATTGTAAAAGGAAAAGACAAACATGGAAAGTGTGAAGTATAATAAATTTAATTTATTTCCAAAAATATCATGTTTGCTATACATATGATAAAATCAAACAATAAGCACAATATTTATATAAGTAAATAAAAAAATACATTCATATAAATAAAATCATCAGTGTCCATCAACTCAATGTTTAATATGTATCCTATCTGTCAAATGCTGTTTTTCCTTTACTGTGTACACTTTATGTTTAGACATTTTGTATTACTACTAGGGGGTCACTATTTCCAGGGAATTCCTGGGAATTACCAATTACAACCCCCTAATTACTACACACTATTTACATTCGTTTATTTATGAGAGATTCTTGATGTCTACTGTTGGACAGTCAAATTGAACATGATCAACCAGAAAAAAAGTACTCCTATATATACTCCATCCGTGGTATCTGATTGCAGTGATTGAATTCCTGTTAATTAGTCTGATATTATAGGAACTCTTTGATGGAAATATAAAGTAATCATGTGTAATTATTACCAATACAATTGGATTACATGTGTTGCCAAGGTGTTAAAATTTTGACTAAATTTGGGTTGTTTGATCATCAGAACCAAGGTAAAAATGTGTGAAAAAGGGGTGTAATTATTAAAACAAATTAGGATCCATCTGATGATCGCTGTTTGTTCCATTGTGAAGATGGCCCAGGAATTAGTAAAATAGGGTGGAATTTCTAAAAATGTGAGCGATATTGAGGGTACGAGAGCAAAATCTTGGGGTTCACCACCCACCTGTGGTATACTGGGTACCATGGTAAACTGGTTTGCCTAATAGTGGTGGACTACTGTAAAAGTGTAAGTGTATATAAAAAGTGTCTTGCCCTTGGATTGGCTAAATACAATTTGCAGACTCATTCTGATGTTGAAAATTTGAATTTCAACATAAAATAACATTCATTTCTCTTAACCACTATTTTTAACACTCATCTTGATTGTTATTAGATGAAGCCTTGTCAGTAAGTGTTATTATTAATTCAAACTATCATCTAGATTTTGAAGGGATGGAACTTTGTTAGTTATTTTTGTTAGTAATTTTCACTAATATTAACTTTTTATCACAACTAGAAGCAATATAAGTCAAAATTAATAATTATTCATCTAATAAAAATAATATTGCTGTTACAAATGTTACTTATTAAAAAAGAGTTAAGTCATGGAATATAATGATGAATTTAAGGTTAGTCTAGATCTTCAGCAAGTCATTGTATACTCATAGGTCAAAGCAGTTAGTGTATTCACTCAAGCTTCCCTGACTCAAAAGGAATGTTAGTGAGTTTATCAACATCCTGTATTATATTTCTGTTGTGGAGTTATTTTGCAGTGGAGGCTTGTATTTGTACTAAGTCGGCCCTAAAATAGGTTCGACATACAAAACGTTAGGAACTTGATATAATAGGTATTATGTAGAGTAATCTGGTTGTGGTCGCTGATACTTTCGTATTCGACTAACTGTCGTCCCACATTGACCGACTGACACATTACCCTTACTACTCCTACTTATTATAGGTGGGAGAGTCTATTAACTATAGAATAGGTGTGTTCCACCATAACATTTTCCGATCTGAACTACCCACTCATTGCCACAGATATGACAGTATAAGTAAAGTTGGGATGAAAAACAACTGATGAAAATAAATATTAGTCAAAAATAATAATGGCAGACAAAAATTCATCTAATATAAAAATAAAGGTAACTTTGTCATTCATTTCTCTCTTGATTTGCCTGAGACAAATTTAGTCGGTTACTATGAGCTTAATTTGAAATGATAGTGATTATTCATGAAAAGAAATTTCAGACTTGACTCTTGACTCAAGTATCAAAGAGATGAAATACAATTTGATGTAGATAAAATCTAAGATTGAAAATTGGACTTTCTGCTTTCTACTCATCAATGTTAAGCTTTTACAACTGATTACATGTGATAAGGAGTGAGAAAATTGCATTTGTTTATGAGTACTGAAATATTGGAATCATCAAAACATACGCCATATGAACCTAATAAATATTTTGTTCATATGTCAGAGAGAGGATATTAGTTGTGTAAGAACAGCAAGTAGCGGCAAATGATTTATTGTCTGGATTATCTCCAACATGTCTCTAATGTAAAATAAAGTAACTCACTTGAAATTATGTTCTAAACCTATACATTTGCTGCATAAAATGAAGTCAGAATGATAAACAGAACAACTCCAGAGTATAGATGCTTGAAAGAAGCAAAATTCATGTTATTCTCCAATCAGTTCAATTAGCAGCTCAAGCATAGATATCAGTGTCAGGTGGGAAGCACTTATAAATAAAGAAAAGGCGTTCTAAAATGTCACCAAGTTTTCTACAGAATATATCAATAGCTAAAATAACTGCTAAAGCTTATCTAATTCTTTGGAAGCTATGTGTTCAGTTTGTGGATCAGGTACTGCAGAAATATATACTGGCATATTGGCATCAAAAAGAAGAATTGGTAAATATTTTAAATTCTATAGAAAATATTCTGGGTGTCACAAGGAATGATAATAGTATTACTATCAAACAGTAAATAAAGGACTGCATTCTACATCCCCAGAATGTTACTAAATATTATAGATATCTGAGGTGGCTGGAGAATACAGAAGCCAAATTATTGTAACAAAAACTCAGACAATATGGAAACTAGTCTGTTTCTTCATTTATTCTTCTTGTTTAGTCTGAAAATCTTTCTCTTTCACTCAGGAATAATAGAGAAAAGAAATTTTGTATTTTTGTTTTCCAAAAAATGAATTGGGGAACACAGACAATAAATAAACCAGTTTTGGGAGAGAGACTAGAGTTTGTTTGTGTTTTTTTTTCTCTTCTCTTGATGGAATTTATTGATGTTCTTTGTGTTACTTTTGTTGACATTCATGATCAGAGTCAAATCTATTTGTGTTATAATTCCACATTTTGCAACTGAGCTACTTTTACTCAAAAAAAAACATACAGCTGGAGATATCAGCATTAAAAGCCTTTATTTACATATGTAAGATTAAAAAATAGCACAAAACCCATGATCACTACAGATTAAAAAAAATTGGCAATAGAAGAGTCTATTATACTATAGAATATTTTGATGGTAAAGAATTCTACAAACTTGTTATGACTGAACAATAACACAGTTTAAACTTTAAAGGATTAGCTTTTAACAATTAACTCTTTAATAGAACCAGCTTTCTTTGGCTATATTAAACTGTTGCCTGTATATTGTAATGTCAATCAAAACTTTTGATTTTTTTTGTTTTTCTAATCTTTCACTTTTGTCTGGCTTTATTTCAGTTTTACACTTTATAATACAATGTAAATCTACATTTGCTTTTTCCGCCTCATTTTGTCTATGACTTTGACATCACATTTTCCCTAACTTTAATTCACCCGACTTCTTTTTTTGCTTGTCTGTTTGATGTTGCATGACACAAGGAAGCTACAGTTATAGTCATTAGATGTTATATGAATTTTAATTGTACTCTAGAGCCTCTATTTATCATATGTGTTTTTTTGAAAATTGCAAAACTTTTTAAGCCTTTAGCTTGATTTACAATGTACTTAGTAATATATGCTAAACTTGAGCACTATTTGTCATCCATCAGGTTTATTAAACCAAAACTGTTTGTTTAACCCCACTGCCTATAAAAAAAAAATTATTAACTTTATGCTTTTATATTCTTTTTGGTCTAAAGACATTAAAAAACAATGTTGTTTTTGTATTTGTAGTATAAGCAATGGCCACCAGGGGAGCCATAAACATTTACCATTCAATAATGATTATTATAAATCTGAATAAAAAAAATTAGTTCGCTATTATGCCTGTGTTTATTGCCACAGTGAAAGTCCAATAAAATATCTAGATTTCTAAAAAAAATGTAGGTACTTAAAATCTTTTATGAACTCACTTACCAAACATATATTTAATTGAAATAAGGTAGGATTCAGTAAATATACAGTTTCTGAATTCATCTAAAGGCCTTCTACAAGAAGGGACAAAATTCAACATGTTAGCTGGGTTTTCAGTATTTGAATTTTCTTAGAAAATTTATGCAGTCTTTCTCCCATGGGATTTTCATTCAAATGTGCTGATATGTATGAGACACAAAAATATTGAAAAGTGCTGGTGAATTTTCAACTTGAAGGAAATCAATGATATAACTCTGCTTTGTATGTCATTATATTAGACTACCACTCATCTGTAACAAGACAAATGTTATTGGTGGGAAGATTCAGTCTCTACTGCCTTACCATCAATATCTGCTTCTGATGTCATGGGTAGGAGACATTACTTTTGGAGTAACCCTAACTGATTCTTCAATTTTCCTTAGTTTATTTTCTCTTCAGTGTGCATAATTCATTTGGTACTATACCAGCTTTTTAACTGGAATTTAGCTGTCTAATAGAATTATAGGACTGGATGTTAAGGTCTTGGGAGAAGATGAAAACAAGAACCAGTGAAGTTGGAATCTGTCTGGGAAGTGTTGATACGCTTTAATTATGACTGTTATGATACGCTTTAATTATCCTGTTAGTCATAAAAAAAAATGATAATTTAAATTTCCCCTGTATTGCCTGAGTGTTGGTGTTTTCCAGTGATATGAATCCCAGGATGTTTGGTATCCAGGAGAGAGAAGATGGAAGAATCTCTTAGCTGAAGCATCATTATCATAATGAAAATAATGCAATAATATATGTAATATATAAAATTTATTTATGTTTGAAACATAATGGAGAATGTAAATAGACCAGTAACATACACTAGTATATTGTGACTGAAATATTTAGGTAAGATTAGTTTCTACTGTTTGTAATTGTTTTGATGAGTCATTTATATTTTTCTGTTTTCAAATAATACTGATGCGTTAAACATTAAGAATACTGAAAACCAAATTTAACATTTTCTTTGAATTTTATTATAATTTACAAGATTGCAATTGCTTTAAAGTTGAAAACTTATCACCACTTTAATTATTTGTTTAATTAATAATTATTTCCATTCTAATTGGTATATTAAATTCATAGAAGGAAAAGAAACATTTTGACAAACAATGAATGGTATAGTCTTATTCTGATATTTCCTTAACTACAGAACATTTTAACAAATGTTTGTAATAAGAAAAAAAATGCAGGTGTAACTTAACTGACACTTTATTCAACTTAGGATAATGTGTGTCTTATTGGATTTATTTAAATACAGAGTCAAGGTCATTAATTTTTTATCAATTCTCATCTAATTTGAGCAATCTTGAAAGTGTAAGTTTTGTTTTTTATTCTTTGTACTCATGAAGAAAAGCAATGAATTTAAAACAAAGGAATCCAAGAAAGTGAACAAAAGAGGAAGAAAGAATAGAATTTAAAAAAAACAGTTTTTATGTGAACACACTTGAAGAGATTTAAGCTCACTTTTAAAGATATCTGGCATCCTATTATTTGATACACTGTTAGTATGTCATTTATTAGATCAACATGATTTTTAAGTGTCTGAGATCCAAGAAATTTCTGTAGATGTAACATGAATGAATGCCATGCTGCTTGCTCAAATGGATAATAATATAATATTTAACATGAACGTAAATATTCAATGTGCTATCTCAGAAATCTAATATATTTGGACAATCCTGAGTTCATGTTTTAAATTAGCATATTCAGTTTACTTTAGAACAGAATCATTTTTCTGGATAGCAGACAAAAAGTGTTTTTGTTCATATTGTCCAATGTAATTAATATAGGGAGAGTTTCTCATTATGTGCATTTGCATAGCACAAAATCTTGAGATGCTAGAAAAAGTTTGAATAATGATTTGGCATCACCATACATGATTTAATTTAAATTTTATTCTTTTACCCCAGTAGAAAGAAATATTTGCTGCCAGTATTCTTTGCAAGTAAAGAAATAAGGGGAACTACTGCGTAATTAGCTAAATTTCAGTTACATTAAAAAATTGTACTTCTACTAATCCTTAATCAGCAGGAGTCTAGTATTAAAGGATCTTTGTAAATCCATGCTTACAGTTTAGAAAAAATATTTTTTGTAATAAAATGTGAAAATGTTCATGATGGAAGGCAACTGAAAAAAAAAAAAAAACATAATTTTTGTATGAAATAATGTTATTTTTATTTTGTAAAACAAAATGTATTTCTGTGTGTATTTTTCCATTTGCAAGTTAAGGTATCAATATTTTATGCAACAATAATCTTTTATTTATTTTTCCTGTTTGAATGTTGATATTTTTTTTGTAAAAGACACAAAGATACAAAAATTGGACTATTATTCTTGGGGTGACCAGTACACAAATGTTGAACTGACATTATTATTCACTTGAACTGAAAATTGTTTTATTCAAGTTTTAGCCTTTTAATGGTATTGCTGTGCCACCATAACAAAAATGAACCCAAATAAATCAGCTTATAAAAATATAGATGTTTTAAAGAGATGTTGGAGAGATATCTCTTTACGGTGCCAAATAAGTGGAGATAAAGTCAGTGTTGTTTTAACTTTAGACTTTCAAGATATTCCCATTGTTCTCATTTAAACAATCTGAAGGTGAAGTTTTGTTAGGAAATCCTCTTTGGGAGGAATTATTGATGAGTAAAAGAGTTGCTTATTTGGTTTAAATCAGTTTTTTTTTTCTCATTCCACATTATGTATTCTTCATTTCACATTTTCTAATTGATTCCACTTTTGTTACCAGCTCAGGACATCATTCCATTTCAACATTGTGAATACCGCAATGAAGATGAGGATAACTGTATGAATAATGTAAATAATGCAGGTAGTCATAATACCTCATCTCAGAGATATAGACAGATACTTCTATTTCAAGTTTAAAAAAAGGAAATGAAACTTTCAGTTTGTTAGTAAAGACGACTTACAAGTTGTCATTAGCATTGTTTAAACCATTGTTTGGGTGAGTTTCTCTACCCTGTTTAAAAACTTCAATCTAATCTCATTCAGTATAATTTTAATTAAAAGACCCAAGGGAAATATACCAGTCACCATGTTGTATGTTTCTTTCACCAGAACATCATTTTTGTTAAATATCTTTCATGTGACAGTTGCTAAAAAAATCACGTTCTTTCTGCAAAAATTCTCCCTAGATTCATTGTTACAATTTCATGTGGATAGGGGAATAAAACAAATGATTTATATATAGCAATTTAAAAAAAAATTCCCCTAATCTGATGATTTTAAATGAAAGAAAATATATTTGCAAAAATGTTTGAACTGTTTCCCATTTCACCAGCTGAGAAATGATGTCAGAAAATGTAAGAGTCAAAATTTATGCATCACTGGAGAATCTGTCTATATTTCTGAGATGAGGTATTATATACACTATTTACATTATTTGGACAATTGTCCTCATCTTTGTCGCCATATTTATTACAACATTTTGACCTTTGTATGCTCCGGCGTTCTTCAGGTGGTTGGAATGTCAAACTGAACCCTTTATTTCGCTCACTGGGGTAGTCTGTTCTAGTTCCACATGCCATGTTTAATGGATGTCAGTTATCAGTTATCTCCTGTTAATTTCCCTCTACAAGTTCTCCACTGCCTTAACTGGGGATTGAACAGTGATCACTGGAGAACTTTAACTTCTGTCATCCAATTGGGGAGTGGAGAGGGTAAAGTAAGAAACAGGGATATTGAAGACTAAATAATTAAATTCCTGAGCTTAAGTCAAACTAGATTAATTTAAAAAAAAAAAAGACAGTTAAAATAACTGCCATCATGCATTTCTCTGTTTACATCTATCTATATTAACAAATGGCTGATCTCCAAAACTGAGCACTCTTTCCATATAAGTATACCAAACTTTAAACAATGTAGATATGTATATATATTTAATATATTTTCTATTTATACATTATTTTTTATGGCTACACTTATTTAAGTAAATGCTCTGTTCTTTAATTAAACCGTATAAATTACATTTACTGGCCTGAATGTAGAAAATATGTGTTTTCCAGCAGGAATCGAAACTGCATCCTATGAGGAACCACCATTAAGCTTGGCATGCTATAACCATTCAGCCACAGAGAACTTCTGGTTAACCAAAGCTTGAATTAATGCTTTTAAACACACACGTTCGCCAGTCTAACATATCTGTTCTGATTTTGTATCCTAACATAAACAATGGCAACATATCATAGGAAATAGATTAAATCTGACAAATATTTAATATATTTTCTGTTTATATGTTATTTTTATGAATAGAAACAGAAAATATATTAAATATTTGTCAGATTTAATCCATTTCTTATGATATGTTGGCATTGTTTATGTTAGGATACAAAATTAGATATGATATATTGGCAAAAGTGTTTGTTTAAAAGCATTAATTTGAGATTTGCTAAACTGGAAGTTCTCTGTGGCTGAACAGTTACAATGCATTACATAAAATATTTATTGGATTTAATTAATTTCCTATGATATATATATATATATATATAGGGTTATTAGGAAAATTAAAATGACTTAGATATATGTATATGTACCTTTATTAATATATATATATATATATATATATATATATATATATATATATATATATATACACACACAGACAAATTATTAGTAGATGTTGAAAGTATTGTATAGAAAATAAATACTGGATAGGATTAAACATAAATGGTTTGCTTATTGTTATAGCATACCTATGGATGATAATGGGTATGCCCCCATTAACATAAATACAGTAGTAAATACTGTATGTTGGTCTGCAGTTGGAGATTCACTGTGGAATTCACTTGACTACCATGCTGCTGGTGAATCTTATATGTATTGTTCTTGTCCTAAGTATTATCATTCATTATAAACCTTTATGTGATTATTCTATTCAGTAACCTTTCCTAGGTTACAACACTGATATTATTTAGTTGTTATTAGGATCATGAAATGTACAAGAAAGGTTGCTAAATTACTGAAACAGAAAGTCTCTGTATAGAAACAAAAAAAAAATGAATAGAGGCTAAATGAAAATAATGTTCAATTGTAATATTCCAAGAAAAGATGGTAAAGGTAGATGAAGAAGAACCAGAAGAAGACCAAGAATACATATACTTTGGGTAGGTAATAATGTTTTTAAAAAACATGGGAAATAAATAAAATGGTATGACACTGTGTTAGAAAACATTTAATAAAAATGGTGACATAGTGAGGAACACCTGATGTGGAATGAATGTCTAATGTGAACTTTAACATGTGTGTGTGAAAGACGGATATTAAACTATCCACACATCCTCAATGCTTTGAATAAGAAACAGAAAAAAGTCAACTGGATCAGGGAACAGGTGATAAGATATGACAGAAGTGACTAAATGATAAAAATACAATTTGACAGGACATGACAAGAAGAAAAGATAACAGATGGAGTAAAGTTTGGTTGAATAGGGCCAAGTGAGTTGCAAATGCAGCAGGCAAACCTAAAATAGATGATGTTGGGGTAAAATAGAGGGGTTAAGATATGACAGGATAATACAGTCACCAACATCATGGAAATATTTGGGAAAGGCAGTGAACTAGCAATGGTTTGATGTGTGTATAAAAATGCCTGATAGAATATTAGTGAACTGAATTTTACTGTGACTTCATATAATGTTTGGATTTATTTCTACATAGAAGAATGGTCCATTGTAACTTCCTTAGCTGCCCAGGCAATAATAGCAAAAAGCTGTTATCCTCATAGTCAACCTTAACAGGGTTCAATCATTCTATATAAATATGTTTACATATAGGAACACATAAATCTATTGGCATGTCTGTACATACTTTTTCACATACACACACATAAAATATATATATATATATATATATATATATATATATATATATATATAAAAACACTCATACAGGGTATGATGGGTAAATTGTCACCCCTTTTATATTTTTTCACACATGCATTGATTGTTTTTGATTTTGTTAACTGCATAGTATATTAGGATCAGTTGGGCATCATCTGTGAGAAAAAAGAGTACCATTTGCTCCACTAGAAATTTGGAAATGGCATGGTTTACTGCTTGGCATTCACATACAACACTCCAATATGAACATTTCAGAGTATTTGGGTGTCAATCTGAGGACAGTCCACAGGATTCAGAAAGAGCTGGATGAGTCTAATGGTGATTACGAATGTACAGCAACTCGGAAAACTCACTGTTATTGTTCTGATCAGAAAAGAACTTCGAATTTGTTGGTCAGGGCCTCAGACTCAACACCTACATCAAGTGCCTTGAGGAGGTAGTGCTGCCCTGGGTCAAGAGGGTGGCTGCTGGAAGACCCTATGTCTGGCAACAGGACTCTGCACCATGCCACACAAGTAGGAGAACCCAGTCATGGCTGTCAGACAATTTCTGAGACAACATCACCCCTTACATCTGGCCACCTAACTCCCCAGACTGCAACCCCATTGATTATTATGTGTGGGGTGCATTTGAGCAAGAGACCAACAAAACTCCTTGTAACACCAAAGATGAACTGAAGGCAAGAATTATGGCAGCATTCACCAACTTAAACAAGGAGACTGTCCAGAAGAGTTGCAGGAGATTCCAAAGTTGTCTGGAGGCTGTGGTTGAAGCCAATGGCAATTTTATTGAATAAATTTACTCTTTAGTATTTCAAGATATTTTGTTTAATCATATTTTGGTAAATATATCTGTTAAAATGAGATGTCAGTGTTATTTTTTTTTTTGCATAATTTAGATGATAATTTATCCATTGCACCTTTATATATATATATATATATATATATATATATATATATATATATATATATACATATACACACACATAAATAATTTTATTGTATAATTTTGAATTTATTTTTATAATGATCCTTTCTAATTTTCTCATCAATTTCTTGATATTGAGATGAAATTCATTAAGGAAGGCCTCATATTTTTTTTCCTTTCTCAAGTACTTTTGATCACTTCTAAGGTCATGTTTTTCAGGGGTAAAAAATTAAAGACAAAAACTTCATGTAAATGTATATCATTATAAACATTAGGAATTTCTGTTATAATTATTTCAAAATTAACCAAATTATTTAAAATTTTTTAAACATTGTTCAAAATGTAAGGGATAAAAAACCAGAATTATATAAAATTAACAAAAAAATGTAAAATACATTAAATGGTTGGTCAAATAGATTTTAAAACATTGTTACTGTACTCATAATAAATTTTATTCAATGTAACTATTTATATATTTTTATGTAGATAATTTCCAAAAATTTGAAGTTTTTTGTTTATTATTTTCATGATGTCATTTATTGGTAAACAAGCAAGTCTTTTTCCTGTTTTTTTAATGAAAAAAAAAAAATAAAAAAAGTTTTTAAATGTTTATATATTAAATAGAACTTTCATATCCAACCTATGGATTTGTATGATGTCTTGATAATGTTCAATTAGTCACATTTAAGTGAATATAATGTACTTATTTTTTTTTCAGAGATATAATTCAAAATGGACATTTAAACTGATATACAGTGTTGTTTTTAAAAATTTTTTAGTTCATGGAGAAGACTTATTTTGTATGAAAGTTAAAAAAAATCAATTAAATTTAGTATAGTATAGAATTGGTTTAAAATTTTTTTTATTGAGATCAATTGGGATTAGATTAAATTATATTTATTTTGAAGGTTTTCAAAATTTTTATTTATCTTTTTTTAAAAATATCAATTTGATTGAATGTATAGTAGGAAAATATGTTTAGGGTTATAAAATATTTTTTTTTGATTTTTTAATATATAATGACTCATCTAATTATTTCATCAACAATGTAATTAAAATTAATTATTAAGGGTTTTTTATTTTTGTTTTTTAAATTTTGTTATAAAAATTTTTTTAAAATCATGTGGAAGAGTTAATGAAAATACAAATTTTAATAACAAAAAAAAAATTTTATTTTATAATAGTCAGGACATTCACTTTTATATTTTAAGAGTGCATGTGTTTTTTCTGTTGTTTTTTTTTATAATAATTTTAAATTTAAAAATTTTTAGAATTATGTCATATCAATATATCAAGAAAAGGAATTTTATTGTTAAGTTCATATGTGAATTTAAGAACACTTTTTTTTTAAAAAAGTTTTCTTCTAGTTCATGTGTTTCATCCATGTTTTTATTTGAGAATACCATCTACATATCTTAGGGAAATAGAGAATTTTTAATGGCCTTAAATATCTTATTTTCAAGGTTAGCCATGTAGAAGTTACTAAATGCTGATCCCAGAACTGAATCCATAGAAACACCGTCATGTTGTACATAGATATTATTTTGATGGTCATAGAATGGAAGCTCAGTGGTGCAAGGCAAATTAGTTTTCATAATATGTCAGGTTTAATTTTTAGTGGAGGGAGAGATGGATTGTTGTGAATATTCTTTATAATTATATCAATAGTTTCAAAAAAATGAGACATTGGAAATTAAAATTTCAAACATCAAGTGAATTTATTTTATTATTTTTTAAAATTTGGATTAATTCATGAATTGATTTAATTCTGTATTTACTAAAAAAAATGGCATAATGAGTTGGTTGATGATTTGGTTAATTTTTAAATGATATATATATATATATATATATATATATATATATATAATAAAATATATTTGGGCAGCAATCATTTTTTTATTTATTTTCATTAAAGATGATGGCAAAAGCACATTTTTTTTTTTAGAATTATTTTTCTTGCATTCCAACAAGTGACTAAAATTTTTTTTTGGACATAAATTGCATATAAACTGTCCATATGCTAATTGTGAAAATTAAATATAAAAAAACAGCCTTATTTTTTTTGCTTTTTTTTATGGATAGATATAGATTTTATTGGATATAGGATTAAAAACACTGCATTATAGCTGTCAGTTTCAGGCATAAAGCAATCATCATCTGAAAAAAAAATTTTTCCAAAACCATGCAGTGTTAATTCTATATCCATAAAAAATCTATTTATAAAAATTTGATTGTATCACTGATATTGAAAGCTCTTCTCTCATAAATGTAGCAAATGTACAACTATACATACAGACACACATATGCATCTGTGTGTGTGTGTGTGTGTGTGTATATATATATATATATATATATATATATATATATATATATATATAAGAACAATCAAGTTTTTTTCTTAAACATATTTATTTCAATTTAGATGATAGTGAAATGTCATTTTAAATGATCCATATTAGACTGCTATAAGTGTTAAAAGTTGAGATAAATATAGTGAGTCAGATAAATTGTGAAAAATTTTTGGGGTGATACCAATGATTTATTCACCAGACATAAATATAGATCACCTTTCAAGTAAGCTTCAGTAAAATTTTTATATACTGATTCCAGCCAAAATACATAATCCTTTTTTCTTTGAGAAAGTTTCAGGAATACCAGTTTTAATCTGTCAATAAATCAGTGAAATTCTTTGTCATTTGAGCAGTTTCCTTCTCTTCTGTGAGTTAAAACCAAAGAGGCAGTAATTTACATCAAAAGGAATATTGCTGATGATTAATATTGGAATATTATTTGTTTTTATTGGTCAATGTGCTTTTTAGAGGAAGTTCATTGTTATAATGCTACTTCGGTTTCAGATGACATTATTAAAGGGGGGGGATTGCAAAAAAAATTAAATAAGTCAAAACAGGGTTTTTCCCCAACAAAAAACTCAATAAATCTGATGCTAAATGGTCATTTATTCCAAAAAAAAAAATTCATTAATTTTTTTTTTTTATCACACACCCCAATTTAAAAAAATGATATTTGTTCTTGAAATAAAAAAAACTACCCACAAAGGCTAAAAATTTAATATTAATGAAAGGCTGATCTTCAACAATCTTATATTTAACTTAGCTAGAACAAAAAAACCCAAATGAATTTTAATATTTTCACCAAAATAACACATTCTTTCCACCATAGTTAATTACAGTCACCAAAATACAACAATGTCTCTATAAAGTCCTTTAGTTTTATTATGTACAATAATTTACTAAGTTAAAAATTTAAGAACAAACTGCAATGCATATTTACAATGAAAAAAATCCTTTTTATAAAACTAAATAAAATAGTGTAATTTTTTAAAGCTAGTGTAGTTGAGAGAGAAACATCAAATTTTTTTTTTTTTTCTCATTGGCAATTCATTTATAAGAAACAGTACACAAATTTGAATATATCTGAAGCAACTGAACTATTGATATTAGTGTATCTTAAGCAACTAAATGGTTGTTAGCAAAAGGAACAGCCCAACATGCAAATTACAAATTGGAGATAGCAAAATCAAACAAGTGTAAGCATGCTGAGAATAGCAAAGGACCAAATATGTAAACAACAATAAAGTTTTAGAGAAAATGGAAAAAGCAAAAAGGACACTTATAATTAACATCAGAAAGAGATAATTGAAATTTCTTGGGCACAGAATGAGGAAAGAAGGATTGGAAAATTTGACACTCACAGGACATATTGAAAACAAGAGGCATAGATGAAAGAGGGCTTAGAAAATTTGAACAGGGTGATAGAAAAACAATACATAACCTACCTAGCAAGCTTGATCAAATGAATGACAGAACAAGGTTTAGGAGAGATAACAGACAAAATTTATTAATTTTAGTAAAGGACAATTTTAAAAATTTGATTATCAAACACTCTGAAGAGACATGGCATATAGAAGAAGAAAAATCGACAAAAAAGAAAAGTAAAATGTAAAAATGAATTACTAAATAGATTTTTTATAATGTATTCAAGAATTATACTAAGCTGAGTGGCATATCAAGTTAAAACACTGGTTGTGGTATGATCACTGAAGTTAAGCAACATTGAGCCTGGTCAGTACCTAGATGGGTGACCACATCAATGGTGTAAACTTGGACATACAGGTGGTGTAATGGATTATGACTTATCAAATTAATTTTTTGTTGTGGTATGATAACTGAAGTTAAGCAACATTGAGCTTGGTCAGTATCTAGATGGGGTGACTGCATCAATGATGTAAGCTTGGACATGCATGTGGTGTAATGAGTGATGACTTATCAAGTTAAAACACTGGTTGTGGTATGATAACTGAAGTTAAGCAACATTGAGCTTGGTCAGTACCTAGATGGATGACTGCATCAATGGTGTAAGCTTGGATATGCAGGTGGTGTAATGGATGATAACTTGGAATTGAAAATCTGATTTCAGTTGGATTTATTATATGGGAAACATATGAATCCACTCTTTCTCCTCCCAGCTAGGGGTTAATTTGTAGAATTTATATCAGTAAAAGTCTGCAAAAAAGTTCTTAAAATCAAAAAATATATTTTGGCTTTAAATAACCTGCAAAAGGTTGATAAGCCATAAAAAATCCATCTTCCAATTCTACTTGTTCAGTTGCATTGAAATGACTTCTTTTACTATTTACTAGACCCAAACATAAAAAGTTAAAGTACTAATTCTTTCACAAAATTTAAACAACTTGAGTTCTGGTCAAAATAACAGGTTCCTTATAAAAAAAAAAAGAAATATGTATTCAACCTGAGAAAGAAATTATGGGAAGAATTAATAATTCTCAGTAGAGCAGCTCAGAAGCAGAATATTGGAATTTGATGTTAATTTAGTGACAGCATCAACCATAATGCATGTATGTTAAACCGCCATTTTTTGTGCGCACTCAAATGTACGATGCATATGTATAGTTTTCATGATAGAAAATTGATTCTGCAGAAAACTTCTTCAGAGAAAAGCCAAAATATTGTGATAAAAACAACAAACCTCCAGATGAAACATATTAATGTATAATAGTAAAACCACTGGAAGTATTACATTTTGAAAATTGTCAAGGAAACAACAATGAAAGCATTGATGTTGCTGCTGTTGATGATGATGGTTGTTCTTTCAAGAACTTGAACAAAACCATTGACACTTTGAAATTAAGAAATATCTCTTCCTTGTAAATGTTACTGTAAACATTGCTTTTGAACAGATTTTAGATTTTTTCTTCAGTTGTGCCTCATCGAAAACATGACAAGTTTATTATTTTGTTTTGTGCGACATCTTGTGTTGACTTCTGTAAACACCTTGTGCTGCCTGTTGGCAAGATGATGGAACCAAAACAAATCCCTATTGTCTTGTCAGGTTTGAAAAGGGTGTCAAATATTCTTCATTGAAAGATTCAGTATTCTTAATAGCTTCTGGTTTTTATTTTGATCTACTCAACTTAAGTCTATTGTCCATTATTTCCATCTTTTCTTTAACCAACTTAGAGTTTTAATATCAATAGGATTGACTTTATTATATAAACATGCACATATACATACACATAAAGGATATCTGAGCTGACTGAGAAAAGGGGTTATGTGAAATAATTAGGAACTGAAACATTAATAATGAGTGGAATGAGTAACCAGGAGGACAGCAGATAGTGACTGACATTGCATTTAAATTTTTCAAGATTAAAGCTGGCTGGAAAGCTTGAAGCCAGAAGGAAGTTGTACAAATGAGAAGTGTGAGAAAAGAAACTTTTAGCAATAGAACTTCACTGCTACATCTAGCCAACTCAACTGTAAATTGATGAGATCTTGATGCCAGTCTAGTACTGTGCTTAAATTTAAAAATGTCTAGGTATCATAATGAAATGCTTATTCAAATGATTAACATGAAGGTGTTTATAGAAAAGGCACAAAGAGGCAAACTGACAGTAGTGGGAAAGTGTTTGAACCTGAGCTGCCAGATCAGGACCAATAATATTGCTGATTCTTCTTTGAATCTTATCAAGGAACTCAAGGTAAATAGCAGGAGCACCGGATCATATGTGGCAGCAATATTCTAAGCATGGATGAATGTTAGACTTATAGATATGTAAGATAGATTCTGGAGAGGAAATTTGTCTTGCATGACACAGTAAACCAACTTTTTTAGCAGCTGGCCTAGCAAGTGATTTCTACTTCATGTCAGCTGAGAACATTAACCCAAGAAGGCACAATGTCATTTTCCTGGAGATTAGCTTCAGCCATGCTGATGGAAGTTAGTGAGGGGATTCTCAGATGATTAATGGAGAGAAGTTCTTGGGCATAACTTGTATCTGTTCTTATGTTCCACATATAAGATCATGGAGCCAAAAATTGCTTGATTAGTAGCCAATTGTCCAGCATCCACCATTGAAAAAGATGAGATGAAAAATAAGACAGGAGGTTTTTGCTAGAAATGCATGATATGGAATAGCAGAATCACAGTCATTTTAGAGACATTTGCATTTATCTTTTACACAGAAACTGATTTTCAATTAAAAAATGTATGATGATGATGATTGTGTGTGTACTATATACACTGTAGCCAATAGTTCATGACCCTTAAAGATTCAATAACAATTTCTTTTTCCTGGATAGACAAAAACTAACATTATTAGATGACATTCTGTTCAGACCAGCATGCTCATCTTGATTGTTACAGTCATGGTTTTCTTATTTTATCTTCTGGCTTTCTTTTGATGTCTGTCATGCTCATTAACGTCACAGAATTTTCATCTGAATAATTTCATTATGTGAGTAGATCATTCACAATTTAAGCTTAGGGGATATCTTGTATCAGTTCTCTTAAATATATATATTTTTTGACTTTGTGTTGCTTGTTCTTTTCTTTTACGGAACCAACATATATGACCTTTATTCACTACCCACCTCATTGATTGAAATCACAATTGCCAGACATACTTTAATCAGTGATTTAATTTATTAGGACGTGTTGAACTTAGACTATTCTGTCATGTGATTTTGGAGACTTAAACATAATGTTTGTACTCAGATGAAATTTTTCAGTATTTTTACTTTTTAAATAGATGCTCATCTCTATGCTAGGTCTACTGAGGAAGTTTGGTTAGTAATAATAAAACTTTGGTAGATTGGGCACTCTAGGCTTGCATGGCAGATAGTCTAGAAGAAAGATTATTCTGAATTTAAAACTGTGGAGCAGACAACAGAAGCCATTCTACTAGTGTACCTAAAATCTAAGGCAACTCATGGATAATAAAGATGAGAAATCTGTCGAAGGTTATTATTGCCTATGTTCTGAAAGAAAATGGATTAAAAAAAAAAGCAAAACACAAAAAACTGGCCCTTGATATGCTTCATGGGGTTTGTTCTCCTAAATTTTTTATCCTACCAAGGTTAAAATACCCAGTCTACCATACTATTTTTCAGCTGGTGGGAGAAGTGATTGATTCCTGCCTTTTAGCAAAAGCATTAGTGCAGCTGGAATCTAGTAGTTTATGCATATTGTCAAGAAATGATTGAATGTTTCAGTCTTTCTACAAGTTTATTGGTTAGATGTTTGCACAAATAATCTCAGCTTTTATATATTTAACTCTAGTGTTATATGAGAAAAATCTCAAAGAAAGCTCACATGAAATAGAATAAACAAAAATCAATATAGAAGAAACTAACCACATTCTAATGAGATATTCCGTGTTTATGGTAACATGCTATGGATGTATTTTGAGGTCAGTTCTTCTTTCTATATCAATGGAACACCTCATAATTATGGGAAGTCAGGTTGCAACATTATATATATATATATATATATATGTCATTATATGATATTTGTTTTAATGGAAATATCATGAATTGTGTTTGTGTTTAGTATTACATACTGCAATGAATATTGTCTTTGTTTGATATCAAATTCCAATTAAAGGAATTTGGATTGGTTTTCTTTTTATTACAATAGATTGTAATTTTCTGTTTTAAATTAACAAAGTGCAAACACCTTTTGTTCTGCTTTATATATTTGAGTTTATATAGAAAAATTCAGTTACACTTATATAAAATAGATTTTAATTTTTTTATAAAGAAATATAAAATCAACATATTTGTAAAATCTGTTGGGCTGTAACTTATAATCAATACTATGGAAATTAACAAGAGTTTCAATTTGTTATAAAGTTACATGAAGTGAGTAGCCATTGACAAATGAAAAATAGATGACAGGACTGTCCAACAAACAGAACTGACAAAGTTTGCAATAACAAGAAATAGAAAAAAAAAGATCAGGGGCAAAACTATAATATAAAACAAGCAAACAATACAGGGTGCGGTGGGTAAATTGTCGCTGTTTTATCCTTTTAATTTCGCTCATGTGCATTTATTTTTTATATTGTCAATTGTACAGTATAGTATGGTCAGTTGGGTACCATTTGTGAGAAAAAGAGTACCATGGTGCAATTCACTCTGCCAATAATTTGAAAATTGCATGCTGTACTGTTTGGCATTCAGGCCAGAAGCTCCGAGTGTTTCGGTATCAATCTGAGGACAGTGCAGAGGATTCCAAAAGAGTTTCTAATGGTGATTATGAAGGTGTTTGGTGTGATCTCTAGTGATGTTGATGTTATTTGATCATCTCCCCTCAGGCCCTCAGGAAACTCAACATGGAACTCTACATCAAGTACCTTGAGGAGGTATTGCTGCCTTGAGTCAAGAGATTGGGTGTTGGAAGACCCTATGTCTGGCAAAAGGTAAATGGAAACTCAGGGTTGCTGAGGTAATTCACCACTGGAGCCCATGACCAGAAAGAGTGCAACTTGGTCACTGACAAGCTGAGATATTCACAGTGTGTCTGATGTGACCCCCACACTCCACTAGTTTCTAGAGTAGCATGCAAGGCATTTCAACACTCATGGAAGAATTCAGACTGTTTCCGGGTCTTATGACAGCATTTAGCCTTAAAACTAGTAGAACTGATGGTAAGGCCAGGTAAGCCAGTTCTAACACTCCTCATCCAGAGTGAATCAGCATAGGAAAACCAAACTGTTGATGACACTCTATGTGTGGCATTCCCAGCCCCCACATGACACGGACATTAGTCACAGATTTTCTGCAGAACTTCTGCTTGCATCCGCCCCACAAGTGGGAAAACAGCAAGCGCTCACTCACCTTCCTATATTTCCTGAAGGGAAGGAGTACTGATAACCGGTTAAGGATAATAGGAAGACATACATGGGGAACACTTCAGCCCTACCCTTTAAGAACAATCACCTTTGGAGCCAAGTCCAAACTGCTGCTCTGACCTTTGCCAGTACTTTCAACCATTTCTTCTACAGCTGGAGACCCACCTTGAACCACACTCTAAGAATGCAGATGGGACTGTCAGTTCAACTGATGGTCTCAGGAATAGTAACACACTTCCAAGCACCTAACTGCAAGATGGAAGACTTGTTACAGTTAATTTTGACCCCTGTGACCTTCTCATAGTGTTCAAGTGCCTTTTGAACCACTTCAGTGTCACTGCAGCACAAAACGAAAATGGTTACATCATCAGCGCACATGGAAGCTGTGACATTGCAAAATTGCTTGCCCGCTTCTCATTTACTTGCAGCACAGCAATGAGTGTTCGATACAGCAGGCTGATCCACATGCAGAAATCTGTTTCAGTCTCAACAGAATCTCAGGAACTGACTGCAAATGTTTTAACTTTGTGTTTAGTAGAGTTATGGGACTTTAATCATCTAAATGCCCCCCCCTCCATGCTTGGCCTTACTCAACAGTGTGATCACACCACTGGAGATCTGGTTGAGGATGGACCTCTACTAGAACCGGTTGTTTAACATCATTGTCAAAACAAGAACAAACACAAGCAACAGCTTAAGTACAATTTGTAGTTCAGACCATCAAGTTTTGGAGACTTTCTCCGACCAACCCTGTTCCATGCAAGTGGACTTCACCCACTGTGATCTCAACTGAACAGCCAGCTGCTTCAGTCAACAAGAGTCAAGGAAAGTCAGCTAAATAGCTGTGAAACTCTTCATCACAAAAGGCTGTTTAGTAAATCATTTCCAGAAATGCTGTCAAAATGCCACACACATGTCTTTGGTTGATCGCAGACAGTATCCATTTGGGGTGTCCACCTCATGAATGTAGCGATCAAATCCTCGACATGTTTTCTCCTTGCACAATTCTGTGCTCATATTCACAGCTTCCCTAGACATCTTGTTTAGCCTATGTTGAACTACCTAACCCTGACTAGCTCAGCCTATCTCTAAGGAATTGCTCCCAGCCTCTGCCCAAGCCAGACTCTCTCTAATTACCTTCATTTTCTTAGCTCTATCTAAAGGGTGTCATTAGATTAATTTGGTAGTGAAAGACCTAATCCTATCCTTAAGCCTATCCCACTACTTATTCCCAATAACTACTACAACTAACACCTGTTGCATTAAACTAGTTGGCTGTTGCCAGTAGTCCCACCTGTCCTATAAGGGTCAGTTGAACTTCCAGTATCAAACCAGTCTAGGCCTAGAGTCTAACACCATCTGGGCACAAACAATTTTATGGTCCAAATAGCCTAAGCAGTGGAACATGGGACAATCTAGCAGATCTAGATCAATCTTTCTCACTAACATTCTACCCAGCTGACCACCTCGGTAGATGGCCACTCAAGAGCCCACAACCACATCTCTCACCCCAAGTGGTGTATCTGGCATCTCTAATCTTAACGGGAGACTGGAATGTTGTCCTGAACACCAAATTGGATAGGAGACAGGGAGGTAACAGGAAGGTGAATGATCATAGTCTGGTTGATCTGATCAGCAAGTTTGATTTCACTGACAGATACTGAAAGGCAGATGAGTGTATGGTTTCTCATAAGGAAATTTTTAATACCACCTATTTTATATCTGAGAGGACATTGACTAGAAAAATTAAGATAGCAAGATTTTTCATTTGTAGTTTTTTATATAATAAAGTAGTGAATGTATTGCTAGATTCCACAAGAATATCAAAGAATGGTAGTTTATTTTTTTGGCTAAGTTCATAAGTAAAGTTAAAGATGGAATTTTTTTTTTATGTAGTTTTGAAACGATCAATTTCCTTTTTGCTTTCAGCTAAAATAAAAATATCATTTATGTAATGGAAATATATTTTCAGATTAGTAACTTTTTAAATGCCTTGTTTTCTATTTGGGATATGTTAGAGAAGCATGGACTGAGAGGATTTCCTATACTTACTTCATTAGTTTGAATGTAAATTATAGATATAATCAGATGGCCTGAAGATTGCATTCATTCTTGAAAAAGATTGTCGACACTCTGTCTTGAGCTCAGTGTCCACTTTTATATTTGCATATGCTCTATCCCTGATATTGAACACTTTAACCCATAAATATAGTATACCTAAATATATAACTATATAGTATATTTTTATCAACTATATATAATGCCCCCTCTCTCATTGATTTTGATGCATTGAGGATCTTACAGCTTAGTATTTTAGTTCTGATGTTTGTCTCTTATGAGACTTTCATCCAGCCAATGATTTACAGGCAAGTTCACAGATTCAACATGAAAGGAGAGTAGTAGACAAAGTGGCTAGTATGTTGGATTGAGCCTTTCTATTTGCTCTTAATTCATCACAATAATGCTATTCATCTCATTTTTAAGATTGTGAGCATTCATCGGTCATTGGTAGAAACCTGTAAATTCTACTGTTTTTTTTTATAAACCTATAATTAATACTGGACTTTTATTTTAATTCTAATATTAATCCTTTCTTACTGGGTTAAGATAATCCAAACAGCTAATTTCACAGTTTTTTTTTTATATTTTTATAGTAAGTTTAACACCATTCACTATGACTTAATGCGTTTTATTCAAATGTTTCTGGAAGAATCTTTGCTCTTATCAGGTTATTTTTTAGTGTTTTGTTTTACTTCAAGCATAGTTGTATGTTTCTTTTTTCATCAAAGGGCTGGCTACACATGTGGACTTTGCAATTTAGTTGTCACTGATTCTGATAATATAACCAGTTCAACTTAATTCTTTATACAGATAATGTATATTTGGGCAGCAATCTTTCTTTTATACATGTTTCATGCAATAAGACAAGGAACAGTTTTATAAGTTTTTTTTATTCTGTTTTTTTGATATTATTACAGTTGATCTTTCATGGAAGTTAAGAAAATATAGAAACAGTCAATTGTGATTATTGCCCAAAGTGCTTTTGGCCTATTCCTTAGCTATTTTAAAGTGGTATATTTTTGTATATTTATGTTCTAAATTGTATCAAAAGTAGTTGTAATTCAAAGCTATTCTTGATTGGAGTAGCAGTAATTCCATGTTGAAGTACATTTAAAACACCACCAGCATATTCTACCTTCTTTCAAAGAAGTAATATTGAGGCTTGGCTTCAACTGCTTTATAATAAAGGTTTTCAATTACCTTTAAACATCTTTTTCAATTAGATGTTGCAAGAATGACAATGTTATTTACAAGGATTTTTCGTATGGGAGCAGGGAGGTTTATATTAGTGTTTAAGTGCCCGCCCTTTTGAAACTATACAACTACTGTCTCAAGAAATCTTGTTTTCCTGACTGCTGGAAGTCCTCTTCGATCATTCCTGTCTTCAAGAACTCCGGCGACCCCTCTGACCCTTCCAGCTACCATCTTATCAGTTTCCTTCCCCTCTTCGGCAAAGTCTTCGAAGCTCTAATCAATACCGGAGTGGTTAACCACCTCACATCCCATAATCTGCTCTCAGACAAGCAATATGGTTTCCGCTTTGCCCGATCTACAGCCGATGTGCTTACAGCCATCACTGAAACAGTCTACAAGGCTCTCCAAAATAACGGGGAAGACATCTCCAAAGCATTTGATAGGGTTTGGCATGCCGGCCTTCTGCACAAGCTCCAGGGTTATGGCATTACGGGTCGATTATATAACCTAATACAATCATTCCTGTCAAACCGTGAATTGAAGGTCGTTCTCAACAGATTCTCCTCCAGTTCCTATCCCACGAATGCAGGTGTTCCTCAAGGCTCCATCCTAGGTCCCACTCTATTCCTTATCTAAATAAATGACCTTCCTGATGCCATAAATTCCCAAGTTGGCATCTACGTGGATGACACCACAATTTATTCCTGCCTCAAAAAAACAAATCTAGTGTCACTGACAAAACTAACCTGGCCGTGCGTCTCGAAAAGGACCTCCAATCGGTTTTGAACTGGGACAGGAATTGGCTGGTCAACTTTAATGCTTCTAAAACAAAACTGCTCTCTATTAATCACTACAGAGATTTTTCCCTTCCCTCCATTAGAATGTCTGACGCTCAACTTCTCGAGAGCAACTCTCTGCGGCTGCTCGGTCTCACGTTGACTGCTGACCTGAGATGGAACAAATACATTGAGTCAATTGCTTCGTCCACTGCAAGGAAAGTTGGCTCACTGTGCCGTGCCAGGAAATTTTTCTCCACGGAATCGATCCTCCACATCTACAAATCATTGCTGTCATATATGGTCTAGAGCCCCTCCTGTTGGCCCCGTAGTTATTGATAGGCACCAGAGGCGGATATGCAATATAATTGGCCCTGCTCTGTCATCTTGTCTACAGTCACATTCTCACAGACGCGCCGTCGCCTCTCTCTGTCTGTTTTACAAATACTTGCATGGCAATTGCTCCAAGGAGCTGCATTCGCTGGTTCCCAGATTTCATGAGCTCAAGCGCCCTATGAGGCTGGCATCCCGCTCTCACCCCTTCACTGTCGAAACTCCTAAATGTAGCCGTCTCTTCTACTCCAATAGCTTCATGTCTCGCACCTCTCGCCTGTGGAACTCCCTTCCCTATTCCTGTTTCCCTGAGAGCTATAATCTCCAGCTATTCAAATGTAATGTCAATCGACATCTCCAGTTGCCTTGATCTATCCACTATCCTTCTCCTCATCCTTTCTTCTATCACTCCTATCTGATCTTGCTCCAAATTTTCTGTAACCCCTTGCATCCTAGTGGCTTCCCGCCTTGCTTGGGGTGAAATGCTTAAAAAAAAAAAAAAAAAAAAAAAAAAAATCAATGATTCTTTATTGGTATCTTCAAAAAAAAACGGTCAAAAAAAATTGTTAAAAATTTTACATTTATCTGAAAAATTTAAAAACGTTAAGCAGTTGCTACCATTTTCTTATCAATGTTGAATTTTATTCAAATGAATACAGATTTTTTTTTTTTAAATCTTTAATTGGTCATTGACACAAGTGGGCATTATAATCCACCCATGTTCAAATATTTTTCCAGCACATGACCAAGTCAAGTTTTTTCATGCCATTTTTGTAAGCCTGTCACATGATTATGTTAATTATAAAGAGTAGACAAAGTCAAAACAAATCTCTTCTGTTCCCTTTTCAATGTGAAGATTAACCTTAATTAACAAAATTTCTGAATTCTGACCATGTGCAAGCATAATCGTTAAAAACATATTCATGCATGCATGTACATACAAAATTTTCCAACTATTTTACAAACAGAAGTAAAAATTTTACAAACTACATTACAAACATACATAATTTATTTTAATAAAACTTTAAAGAATTTTTTTGAAATATTTTTTAATTTCTACAGTTTATTCAGCAATAATTTTATAATTCATTCAATTTTTGTGAGCTCAGATAAAATTATTTCAGTCTCATTAATTCATTCAAAAGGACATAACACCAATCCCTCTTTCCCTTACGCATGATACATTTTAAAAAATAAATATAAATGTTGATGTTATAAAACCTGTTTTTATTCCGTCTTGTGTTTCATATTTTGTGATATTTTACGTTAAATATAAATCATGTGGTCATGTTAATAACAGACATCTACAAATTGTCCATTCTTATTAACATACTACAACAAACACTCTATTTTTTTAAAAAAAATAAATAAATGAATTCACATGATGCATTAGTGTGGTAGATGGTGAGGAGACAAAAAAAAAAATCAAAAAATTGAAATGAATCAGTGGGGGATTTTTTTATACATATTAATTTTTCATCCCACTTCATATTTTTCAAAAGGAACTTTTTAGTATGTGGATACAATGGAACAGTTTTTGATCTTTAGCAAAAAAAGTTCTTTTTTAAAAATTTGAATGAGCTTTTTTAGTTTAAAAGATGACTTAGAATTGTACAAAACCACATAATGTTTAAATGTTACAAATACGTCATCATAAAAACTCTTAGAGTTTTACTAAACTAGCCAACTATGTGTGGAAATTAAAGGAGAAAAAAAAAAGATCCAATTGTAAACTTAAAAAAAGCAAAACCT